>JH152723.1:1678-26677 GCA_000226015.1 Mnemiopsis leidyi | reverse complement strand
ATCATATTCTGTGAATATAAAGCTATCAGCACCAACCAGAGCGTTTATCCCCATGCAACATCATAATTAATTTTAGACCATCCGATCAATCTTTTTATTCTGCAGTTTGAATTGCGCATATTTAAGCGAAAAATTACCGTAATTTGTTGAATTATTTGCCCCATTTTCTCGGCTAAAGAATGGACTTACTTCTAAGTCATGGCAAATTTGTGTCTCAGAAAAAGAAGTAAGTCGAGAGTTACTTCCGTTTCTGAGACAAAACGTGGTCATTTCTTTTAAAAGGAAGTAAGTCCAAACTTACTTCCTTATCTGTGAAATGAATATCACAAAGTTGCGATTTCCACGTCAAAATTGTGACTTACTTCCCTAAATTTTAATTTAAAATTTATTTTTTTGCTATAAAACATAGCACATCTGATAGAGAATTTTCTCCTGAATATTTTTGTACCAATATTTCAAAATTTTCAAAAATGGACTTACTTCCTTTTCTGTGAAAACGTCAAATATCCGTCTACAGTCTACCGTTCAGCTTGAGCTGCGTGAGTCGGGTATTACCGCGACAACAAGACAACGTCTTTGCTTTCGCCGCTCAGCGCCGGTATGGCAGTTTATCTAACATGTGACCTTGTCTTGCAGGTGTAAGCGAGCTGGCCGAATTTGGAGCCACGCTCGCACACTCACCTAACCATGTGCTTACGCCACATATGGACTAAAAGATATTGGTTTAGCAACGCGCGCAGTGGGTGCAAGTGCAACGGAACGACTTCTGGTGGCGCTCGCGAAGAAGGGCTCTGGTCAGAGCAAGGCAAGCTTACCGGTTTATGGGCGTAATTGCTACACGTTGCATAGCCCTGCTGCCGCGAAGCGGCAGCCTCCGGCGCGCGCGGCGGCGTGGCCGCGCGCAGTGCGGCCACGCACAACGTGAGACAAGGGCGTGAGACAAGGGCGTAAAACGTCCGACAAAATCTTGCCTTGGTACCTTAGTCCTTATTTATAACGACAACGATCGGAGGGAAAAGTTCGTCGAGGTGTTACCCGACTCGCAGCATTGCTGCTCTCCTGGCGTTTTGTTAGAACGTTAGCAGTTAGACGATATCATCTTGTCAAGGAAAAGTAGGAAGAGTCACGCAGCGCCCAGTAAGAGCAAGCTGAATAAAACAAGATAAATGGAAGAACACAACGTAAATTTATTTCGCATTACGCAATTCGAGATAATCATAAATGGATGGGAAATGGAAGGGAAATATCCACAAGGGCGAATTAAACATCCTAATCATTTTGGTGAAGCTGAATATACCAAGATTAATTTGTCGCGGTGATATCCGACTCACGCAGCTAAAGCTGAACGGTAGACGGATATAATCTCGTCAAGGATTACTCCGAATAGTTATTATCAACATCTTTCAAAATTTAATAAGACAACATATTAACCTTGTCGCGGTGATATCAGACTCTAGCAGCTCAAACTCAAAGCTGAACGTTTTGTTAGAACGGTACAGGTAGTGTCGACAGATATAATCTCGTCAATATTCACCAAATTCGAGCTGTTGAAAGCAGATTCTCATTGCTCCTCTAACGTCTTAAAGTTTAACTATCAACACAAGGATGTTAACAAAACTTAAGCGCCATTACTTCATGTAACAGCACACTTCTTAAAACAGAAGACAACGTACGCAATAAGTTATCATTAAAATTGGTTATGTCGGCTTGACCAATAATACTAATGGTATTGCCAATATTCTTTATTTCTACTTTATTCTAATAACTATTTCAAAGTGTTCCAGTCGTCCTGCTCAAACATCATGCCCCACAACATTTTTTTCTATATATTTGGCCCCAGCGACGCTAACCCTCGCCCTAACCCTAACCCTAACGAAGTTGTCTGTTGTTAATCAGGACGTCACTGGGGCTAAATCTCTGGGTTAAAGTGCTCTGGGGCACGATGTTCTGGGGCAGGACGTCGGCCACCATTTCAAAGAAGACGTACTATAGACGTTTGATTGTAAAATTTTATTTTAATAAAGAAGTTTATTCTGGTACATTTGATGCAGTCTATTCAAGTACAGGCAACCCATCAATTGCAGCTTGTTAAAATAATCATGATGCCTTGTGCCCAATAACAACTACCAGAGAGCAACGTTGAACGTCCAATTCATAAAGTCATACACTGACACGTGACTGTGACAATTCACTTCACAAGATCAGGAGTAGAAGGGAGGAAGGAAGAGAGAGAAGAGAAAGCAGGCTGGAGTAAGGGCGTCTCGGAAAGGGAGTGTTCTTCAGTCAGCGGACTGTACTCTCGGGAAGTGTGTAGTGGATCCCTGGGGAGTTGAATTTGAGATTGTATTTGAACTGTTAGATTGTATCCGAAGTGTGAGATTTTATGTAAAGCGTGAGATTGTATCTGAACTATGAGATCAACAAGTACAAAGACACAGCATATGGGGAGGCGCAATAATATGTATGAAGTATAAGTAAAATCAAAGAACGTGAATCATAAAGCGTGAGTAAGATCATTAAGAGTATCTAAGTATCATGATGGACAACCTTTATGGCGTTCTAAGTTTTCACTCCTACTAACTAACCTGTAGTTAGCACATCGCTCAAAGTAGGGGGTAGTATGTAGAGTTGGGGCGGATAACTCCGACTCGGAACTCAAACATGGAGTCCTTACACTGGACTCAGAAGGGGGAGGGGCCGGATATGGAGATCTGAGGAAAAGTGGATTAGTGCTATTTCTTGGTAATCTCTAATACAGCAAGTAGTTATGAAGTCTCCTTCTTTACATTTAGGAACTTTGTTAAGTTTCTCTGTAGACTTGAAAATGCGTTTTATAAAACTTTTCGTCAAATATTTCGAACAGACACGTTCATATCTATTTACTCAAATTATTCGTAAAATAGTAGTGTTGAAAGTATTTCTTGGCATGGGTTCAGTTGTCGTATTTGGGGGATAATTGTCGTGTTTGGTAGTTGCTTAACATGTACGCCATAAACTAAGTCCTGACCAATCTAAAGTTATACGGATCGAAATAGAAGATTCAAAGATTCAAAGCTGGGTTTAAATTTCGTTGGTTTAAGGAAAATCTTACCTGGCTTTAGTAGGATTTATTGAGAGAATAGTAAAGGGTTCTCTAAGTTTCTCAGCCCTGGCTTTACTGACACTTTTACAGGGGACAGACCAAGTTCCGCACCCTGAGGTACTCCTCAATTTGGATGATCGTATCATTTGCTTTCGGACCGAGGATCTGATGGGAGGTGCTGTTGTAGCACGCTCGTTCACTGTCATCCTGAAAAACAAGCACATCGTTATGTAGTGAAGCAATAATTCGATAGCAAGTGTCGTTGCTACTATTTCGTCATGCCAGCTGCTTCGGGTTGAGCGAAGCTAAGAAGATTCTAGCATGTGAAATTTAAAGAAGCGCGCATTGCCGCGGCGCGCACTTAAAGTGCTGAAAAAGAACACCTAAATTTCGACAAAATATCGTTACGGACAGTAGACCGTTTTGACCTTGAAAGATCAATTCTACCTGCTATCGATGGTCAGCATGGAGGGTAAAGGGGAAGGTCTAGCCATGCCACATGGAGCGGTCGGAGGTTTCAAGTTTGTATATGTCGGTACGTTGTTTTCTCCTGGGAAGTTCGAGTGGTAAATATCTACATCATAGCAGTTCTTTTATCTAAGTTTTAAACTAATATAATTTCTAACGTAATATTCTGTGTTCACCCGTTTTTTCCACTGATTGCGTTAAAGAAAATTATTAAGAGGGATAGCAGTCCCAGCGCAAAACATGAAACAACTGGTATTGTTAATAGCTTAAAATTAATACATACCGTTAGTGTATTGAGTTTCATGCTGCAACAGTAACAATCTAGCTCGGTTTACCAACATTCTTTCTCCGACTTTTCCCACCATCTCGAACAAATCAGCTGGTGTGATTTCTTGTTCTTTCGGGACGCTCAGTGTTTCCTTCGAGCTGAAAGATAGTAACAGTTCCAGAATGAATAGTAACAGTTTCAGAACGAATGTTTGTTGTCGAGATATTTCTTTATTTTTTCCAGTTTAAGGTAGTCATTTCTAACTAACCCGAGGACATAAAAGGTAATAAGTGTACGTTGAAGTTAACAATCTAATATTCTCACTTACATGATAAGTTGAGAAAGAGCTTTGTCGACATCAGTTAAATTATTACTCGTGTTACTTGTCCCCTCTGTATTTGTTCCTGTGTATAGCTAAGTTAATATCACGTGTTACTGTAGCTAAATCACGTGTTACTGCAGCTAAATCACGTGTTTATAAAGCTTTTTGGATTCCTTAACATATCGTAGGAAGGTTTTTAGAAGGTTTTATAAAATTATAATTCTCTTTTGTCAACCCCTGACTCAAAGTTAAAAAATATGACCATAATCAATGATCACACTCAATCGTTCAATACCAAAATAATCACATAATGAAAGAATCAATTACCGATAAGTTTGAGTTGTCGCCGGGAAAGGACGTCTAAATTAGGGACAGGGGGAGTATCTGATCTACCTTGCTCCAGGTCCTTTGTTAACGATTCTGAACCTGATAGGGACACAATTACAACATTTTCAACATTTTGTAGTTATGAAATGTTTCCTAGCTATACTAGAAGTCAACAGAAGTCAACAGATATAGGTAATATTTTCACGTGCTTGAACAATCTAAGGTATGTTTGGTATGGTTTCCGTATCTTATGGTTGCAGGATAAGCTCACTGACCCAGATCTAAGACAGCATCCGCGTCAACAATAGTAGCGTCTGCGTCTACAACACCGTTTATCTCATAACCATGCGTTGCCTTGTTCTGTAGTAGGAAAGAACGGTTGTTGTTATGTCATTAAACTGTGTTTGTCAGCAACTGAGTAACTTGGTCATTATGAAAGTGACTTATTTATTTTATTTAAGTTCTATTTCCTTAAGTAACTTTGATCTAAGTAATCTTGATACTTTTCGCGCTGTACTGGAATTAAAATGTATGATAACGGTATGGGTTGTGAGCAAGTAGATACTAAACTATATAATCTGACATATGCATCAGAACAGAAAACTGTCGTGAAAATAAGGCACTGAGACTAGGAATCGAACTAACCATCTCCAGCAATTCTAACAGTTACCTTGTTTAGAGCGTTAGTGGATATAGTAGGAAGTAGTCCTGAACCTGTACTGCTAGGTCTACAGTCTCGAGGCAGAGTTAACTTTCTGGGAGTTTACTAATTATTTACTTTATCTAAACAGGTGATTTAAACGTTAGCGGAAGTTAACAAATTAATTACAATACACTTAGTGTACAATACACTTAGTGTACAATACATTCAATGTAAATACACTCAGTGTACAATACACTCAGTGTACAATACTCTCAATGTATAATACACTAAGTGTACAATACACTTAATGTACACGATATACACAAAAAGAAAGTACCTGCCGTTAGCGGCTAAGAGAGGAGCGGTAGAACTACGTCTTGTTCCCAACGTTCTATTTTTAGACAAACGTGGTGAGCTCCACACTCCACTCGAGTCTTGCTCTGATCCGCTCGTCAACTGTAGTGTGTTAGTGTTAGTTAATGTTAGTGTATTCATGTTAGTGTCAGTGCTAAATTTATTAATGCTAGTGCTAGTGTTAGTGTTTAACTGTTAGTGCCCATGTTCAGTAAGTGTATGAGCTAGAGTTAATGTCTATGTTAAATGTTAATGATCATGTTAGTGTTAGTGTTAATATCAATGTTGGTTGAAGTGTAAGTGTAAGTATCAGTGTCAGTGTAATGTTACTGTTAGTCTGATTGTGTATTTGTGTTTGTTACACCTGTACCCAGGCTTTTACAGTCATACTGAAGGGGCTCCAGGAAGATTCTAGATCTTTTAACGGAGACCCTCATCATTTAACCCTCAATCACGGTTTCCCGGTCGTTCGGCTGAGTCAACCGAAGAAGATTGCATAGGCAAATGCCCTTAGCGCACTCCTCTAGAGTTGGCGGATCAGGGAATCGAACGCCCTATCTCCAGCATAGAAAGTCGGGGTAGATACCAATACACCACCGACAACTTAATAACCAGCAAGTAAATTACCTGTACATCAGAAAGTTCCTGTAATAGCGGGTCGCTAGGTTTATGTGGGGGAGACTGACGAAGAGGTGGAGTAAAACAGTCTGACAGACTCGCGCTAGAACCTAACAACAGTGCTGAGAAGTTAGTCATCAGTAATTAAATAATTAGATAATGAACTCATACATTAACTTGTAGTGGTCGAAATATTTTCAAGTGTTTGGTAAAATGGGCTAGAAGGCATTACCTTTCTTAGCAAAAAGGTAAGCACATAGTACGCAATATAAACACTTAACTCCACTTCTATATTCTTACGGTCAATTCTTTCGAAAAAAGAGGGAACCAAATGGACATAAAAAATTAGCAACACCCCTAATATACATTTTCTTGAATGAAAAATTACCGAGATATTTAGCAGTACAGGGTCTACACAATTTTTAATCTTGAAAAATTACCGAGATATTTAGAAGGGTCTATTTTACTCCGAAGACCGTTATCTTCACTACACGGCCCGTTTTTGTCCAACTTTGTCTTCGTTGTCATCCGGATTGTAGCCACCGGCTCCTTCCTTTTCCGAGAATAATCCGGCATTGGCGGCGCCTGAAGTTTAACTGTGTTACAGACACAAGACCGCCTAAACACCATCTTTTCTTATATGTTGGTGACTTGAAGGTCATGTTGGTGATAAGTCACACTACATACGTAAACACATAAAAGATTTAAATTTCTCATGTCCTATTACACTGTAATCTGTATACAGAACAAATGATAAACAAAGAAGAATACAAGATATGTTGCACAGTCGCTACTCGTTGCAACTGGTTAACTTATCGCTTTACCGTTAACGTGATGTGATGAACACAACAAAGCAGGCGTAGTTTGATGGAAACAATTAAGCTAGATAAAGCAGTACTCAACGTTAACGTTCAAGTAAATGATACCGTCCTACTCAAAAGCAATTCAAAAATTTAAGTCTACCTAATAATTCACTCCGATTTAAATTCAAGAATTATGCACATTAATGCACTTTTCACTATCCAGATGCCACTTCTTTGCTTCCAAAGTTCAAGCAGACTGCAACTGTTATTAAACTAAACCGAATAATAGATCTGTTTGCTAGGTAAGCAGAAAAACTCGCAGAAATATCGCAACATGCACGATTTAAATGGCCGTGATTAAATATGAGCATATAATTTAAGATCAGTCAAACAGCCGTTTTATGAATAAGTTTCTAATACACGGTAGCCGACAGCGATGGCAGTCAAATTAAGCTTGTATGAAGTTGCATGGTATCACTTAGAGCATGTACTTAAGTCAAGTGTGCTTAGAAACGAGCATGAGAGTTAGCAAATCAAACAAATAAATATGTCGTGAATCAATAACATTGTCACTGGATGTTTAAAGAATTTAAGCAGTTTACTGGTTTAGTAAGGACACGTTAACAAGGACACGCATATTTCATAGGACACGGGTGTTTCAATTTCTTTACAAGCATACGGTTTTTTACGATACATTTACTTACTAAATTGCATTCCACAGAAAGCAAAACTTCTTGTGATATGAATGAGAATTCTCAGAGAGACGGGTAACTACCACACACAGACACGCCAAACAAAACCGCATGTCAGTGTTTTTTTAAGACCGGACGACCACGAAAGTTGAGACCAGAATATCAGATCACGTGACACGGTTTTAAACATGACGCCACACAAGCCACGTGACGTCACACACCACGTGACTACCTCGAAAAGGTACGAGTACTGGGTCGGTATCATTATAGTTCCAGCTGGTGTGTGTATAGTCTCCATTTTCGGTAAAAGTTCTCGACACACAGCTTAGGAGCAGAACATTCTGCTATCTAATAGAGCTAGAGAGAAGACAGTTGTTAGATTGCTAGCTAGATTGTAGAATGTAAACAGTTGTTCGATTTTTAGCTTCTGAGAAAATGTTACCCTTGTAAAAGATTGAATCAGCCGTGAACGAAAATTTATTTTCGCTGAACTAAAAACGTGGAAAGCAATAGGCAGGGAACGCCATCCAAATTAGGTACAAATGAAGTAGTGTAAGTGAAACTGTGAGATGGAAGATTTCTCGTAATCTTAGAATAGATTTAGGAACCTACAGATCACATTTCACGGTTCTTATTATACTTAATCTGAATATTAGTGAATCTAGTTAGGAGTAAAAAATGTTTGGAATTAGTGACATGACACCGCTAATGTCGCTGCGATATGACGTAGACTCTCTAAGATTTCTTTCTTCTCTCTATAATTCCTTTATTTTACCACACATGAACATCGACAATTTCCAGCTCAGCAAAAACAAACACGAAATAAAACATCAACTGACATAACCTAATCAACCTTACCTTATCGTTCAGCATGAAAGTTTATACAAAACAAGCGATATACGGCATCATGTCACAAAGTGCGATGTACAAAGCAAGGAAGGAAATACGGGGAGCAACCGACCACTGCTAAGAGAATGGAGAGTGACGAATCTAATTAATGAAATATACAACTAATATAGGGAACTTTTGTAGCCCCTCTTATAGGCCACCCAGGAGAGAGAGATGTTAGTCACGTGTCTTTTAGTAGCCAATAAAAACGGTGGTTTTGATCACGTGGTATCTGGAGCTAACTAGATAAGTGTTATAACGGAGTTAGCTATTTTCAAGGCGGTGAAGTAAATATTAGAAGAGTAGCAATTATACTATAGTTAAACTATACTATAATAGAAACTTAGTCAGATCACTCCTAGTATTCAGGACACGTGTATCCCCTATAAGTAGGTGACTCTCAGCAGATCTCCTGTATTTCTATCTTGCTATACTGAGCAAAGGAGAGTGTATAGAACGATAAACGGTCCCATTAACTCCAGTAACTGAGTAACAAAGATCGGTAAAAGTCTAGTTGCGACAATAAATCCCCCCGCCCTGAATCAGGGCCCCTGATGTTTCAACAACTTCTCGGTCTCCTGCTATTGGTGGAGAAACTGTGACTAAACACCAGACTGATTGGTTGCTGTTAGTGTTGATGAATCTTAGTTATCAGCCCTAAGATTAACAAATTTGTACACCTTCTAATTCTCGGAAAACTAACCCGCCAAATACTATTTCACGCAATTTAGTATACTGAATCCTAAGTTAATATCCCGTATTACCTAGTATCATCAGTTATTATTCTACAATTGCTGAAACAACAAAATAAATGATATTGATATCAAAGGTGACTGAATCGTTTTTTGAATAAAAAAAGATTGAAATTATTTTGGTGAAAACGGACTATCTTAACGGCAGTCTTCACCAATGCTGCAAAACTTGACAAAAATGCTTGTTGCGAGTTTTGAAATAAATTAGAAGAAAAAACAGTAAAATACTGGCACGGAGGAAGAACAAAAACACATGGCATATCGGTGGCGGTGTGAAAACCTGGAGAAGATGCACCATCATGTCACGTGACAATAACCGACCAATCAGAAGTCGAGCTGAACTTCCTCGCCACCAATCAGGAACGAGAATCCATCAAGTATTTGTTACGTGAGACGAAACTCCTGCCCGACGAAAATCTAGTACTGGAAACCTCAGACGTGAATAGCAGAGTCAAACTGAGACGGCCACATGGACGAAATGGCGGGTTGTGATTGGCTCTCGATTATCACGTGACAGAAAAGGTGAATTAACATTGGTAGATACGGCCTGTGCTGTAAAAAGCAGCATGCATGAGAAGTCGCTTTTACAGGACAGAACTTAAAAACATGAAGAGGAGTCGAACTTAGGGCAGGTAGATTGAAGTACAGACGAATTTTAAAAGAAAAAGACTAAAATCACGATACATATCTAGATGTTATCAAGACTGTGTGATCATTATGCAGCCTAGCTTGATCTTCTGTGTCCTAGATCGCTGTATCCCAGTTAAGCTTGTTAGCTCCATACCACAGTAATGCCAACAACAATAGGGCCGATTAATGTGCACGAATTTTGAAAGAACAATAGAATAGTACATTAAAATTTCCGGAGGACGAATAGAAAAACGATTATATTTTTAAATCAGACCGCAGAAATTTAACTAACGGTGCCACCTCTATTCGGTAAATGATTTTAACGCGGAGGAAACACCCACAATTCTCGACAAACATGGTTGGAGGTTCAATACGTAATTGTACAGTGTGGTTAAAAGTCGTCAAAATAAAACAAAACGAAATGTGACCTGAGTAGACACAAAGTTTACAGTTCAGCTATAGTGAGGTGATATCTTGATATACGGGGTGTCTGGAATAAGGGACACGTGAGATAACGTGACGTGTGTTTTATACATGTGGTATAGCTGGTTGCTATGTGATATCACGTGATAAAGCTGGTTGCTATGTGATATCACGTGATAAAGCTGGTTGCTATGAAGGTGAAATCTAGGTGGTTTTTATTGGTGTAATCATTATCATTATTGTTGCAGGTTTATTTTGGCAGCCAATAGCGTGTAATCTTAAATGTGTTAATCGCTCTAGCTAGGCTCCCACTTTATACTCTATCATGGAGCTCCGTCCACCATGTAGTGGCTGATCCCTGCACTGTTGGGGCTACTCGGGCTGTATGACCATGACCCCCAGCTGCCGTTCGCGCTCCCCACTGGCAGGAGATTTGCAGGGGTAGCAGGCACCCGAGTACGGAGATCCGGTGGGCGGTGACACTATCATTACGTCCCGGTGGACAGGCGATGACTTAGAATCAGTTTACATATCAGCTGTTGGAACAGCTTCCTGATATGGGGTTTCATACATAGCGGGGGCGGCCGCCTTTGTTTCATACATATGGCTAGAAACTAGAAATAGAATCTTACCAGGCGGTCCTCGAGGGGTCATGAAATTCTGCCGTTTGACATGGAATGGTTTGTCAACTACTGCATTAGGCGGCGTTATGTCGTTAAAACTGCCTTATCCTTCTACTGGTTTATTGATACATATATGCCAGGCGATGTGCCTATTAGTATTTACGAAGTAGAATAAGTTAAGTAGGACCCCAGCTGTGTGTCGGTATCTCACCAATCACCCGGTACGACTCCATTCTCTAGATCAGATCAGCTTCATTAGCCAGCACGTAATGGCGCAATTTTAATAATCGAATGTGACAGGTGCAAACTCAGGAGTTGTTAGTTATAACCTCTGGTATAAAACGATCAATGCAAATTAATTCAAGAAGACGGGAGTTCGTCATAGTTGAGTTTAGCCATACTTAAATACCTGATAAACCAGATGACTTACATATTCGCACGTTGTTTTCTCATTAAAAAATCGCACCTGCTTCTTCGCTCTCTTTCATGTATGAAAATGAAAGAAGATTCAGGGGTGATTATTTAATTGGACAAAAATTGATAGCAGGTTGGATACTGTAGATTACAGTATTTGTAGAAACTGCTAAATAAGAAACCTCTTGACATAGTTATCTTGCAATGATTCCCTCACTCACTTATTATATTGATCATTAGCTGCAACAAACCGCCTGGCTGCCACGTGGGCGCAAGGTCGGCATAAGATAATTCTGTAATAAGGCGCAAAATTATCGTTTGTAGGTTGCTGGTTATGCTCCAAGAACTTAGTAATCTTAACTACAACAAAGCATCTGTGGTGTACTTTTTTCACACTGGAGAATTCGGCACTACGAAAAGACCTTCATGAAGAACACAACCGCAGATACCACCCTATACTTCTCAACAATCCAGCTACTCCCTCTTGGACTCTTCTGTTTTCTAGTGACACTATTCGGTCTCCTTGGCAACGGCACTGTCATCTACTCCTCCGTCAGATACAGGTCTATACGACTGGATAGAGTCTCACTTATCTTGATAAGGAACTTGGCTCTGGCGGATATCTTGTACACACTATGTGTCGTTGTCCCTCAGCTTGTGACGTATGTGGCTAGAAAGTGGGTCCTAGGAAGGGTGTACTGCGTGGTGATGGCACAGCTGGGGATCATCCCCGTATCTGCTAATACTCTGACAGTACTTGCCATTACCAGTTACCGCCTGAAAGTCGTGTTGAACCCTCTGAGTGTGAATTCCGAACAGCAAGCTAAAGTTGGTGTCGGTGTTATTTGGGTGTTGGCTCTTGTGCCGACACTCGTAGCAGCTTCTTATGAGTCTCGGTCGGAATTCCACCACAAAAACGGGAGGTGCTTGGTCGACATATACGACAACGATAAAGCGAGGATTCCTGTCATGATGTGTGTGGGAGTCATGGTTATCTTGCCCCTTTGTGCAATTACGATCTTCAACATGATCCTATCTGGTATCGCCATCAAGTACTCCCGGAAGAAAGAAAGAAGATTTAACTACAGGTCTCTCATTATGGTCTGCTCTCTTTCTGGTCTCTTCATCGTTAGCTGGACTCCCTATGTCATCTTCACCTTTTCAAAAATGAAGGTTTCTACAGTTTCCTCAGTGTTGGATCTCCTAGCATTTCATTGCATCTTTATCAACTCCGCTAGCAATCCTGTTCTGTACACTGTTGTTAACAAGAGGTTTGGAGAGTATGTTACGGAATTGCTGATGAGGAGGATATGCTTTAACAAAGTTGGCGTTGCTGGAGTTTGATATGACACGTGAAACAACATGAAACGTGACACAATATAAATAGTGACACTATGTGACAAGCGACACAACATAAAACGTGACACAATATGACACAACATAACAATTCCTCTAAAAATTGTTATAAACCTCTTATCAGATACAGATTACCGATAAAGGAAATTCTTACTTTATCAGAAACTCAAGACGGTACTGTATCATAAATGGAGCAAATCGAAAGTGCAAAGGAACTTCGAAAGTAGATGATGGACAAAAAACGGACTCATAAGTCATAACAGCAATTGAACAGTGTATGTTTATTCGTAAGGCTTACCTACATTACGGTTCATCTCATCCCAACCACACGTTTAGCAGTATTGTATACTCGACATCACTAAGACTACGTAGGATCATTAACAACAGCGATCGCCTCAAACACCGGATCGAAGAACTTAAGGAATGTTTCTTCTCTGGTGAACAACGTCACATCCAAAGTGTGCAGTATGGAGCGCCGCATAAAATCACACAACGACTCTAATAGTTCTATCTTAGTACCCACATCTCCAGACAGTGGCATTAGGGTTATATCAACGTACAATAGTGATAAGGATCTGCGAGATGTTGTCATGAACCTTGAACCAGCCCTTACAGCATCTAGAAGCTTCTCCTCCGCAGAGTCATCATCAGGCCTTGGCAGCACCCAATCTGCACCCCCTACTAAAAAAAATCATTATTTAACTTTGCTAATAGGACTGGCTCCTCCCTCAGAAAAAACTTGTTAAAGTCCAACAACTGGCCAACAGTTCTTCTTCATTACAAAAGGGGACCAGTCGTTTTAATCAGCCCAAGTGTCAGTCTTGCAATCTTATAGCTGAAGGACATTCATATGCCATTAACGGCCTGGAAGTAAAACCTGCAACGGGGAATTGTTGCAGCTATAACATAATATACATTTTCATGTGCAAGTTATGCAATAAAAATTATATTGGTAGAACAACAAGATTTTTGAGGCAAAGAGTTAATGAGCACAGGGCTATGTTTACAAACTTTTAAATGACCCCCAAGCAGATCTTTTAAATCCTAATGATCATGATGGATATAGTTGGGGTAGACACCTCATTGATGATCACTGTTGTGTTGATAGGGAAGACTTTAACATCTCGTATCAGATTTTCATTTTATTAAACAGCAGTCCTAGAACTTTAGATATTAACGAGCACACTGCACAAATGGATTCAACGTTTAAAGACCATCAAGCCCTTTGGCATTAATTCAGTCGATCCTTTTGGTATTCCTTTACTAGATATTTAAGTTTTTCCCTTTTCGAGCAGGTGCTAGTATACTCACTACTAGTTGGGGCCTAACGACCCCCCTCCACCCGATGTGCCTTGGCGTTTCGTGAGACAGCTTCTCTGAGCATTTTTGATTGAATGAGCCTCCTCTACATTTTTAGGATTTTAGAGTTTTTACATTTTCCACCCAGACTAATTTGCTATATTTTCAATAGGTACTGATGATGTCAATTACGAAAGTACTCTACCTCCTTATGATGATATAATTTGAATTTCCTAACAATCCATCGCTTGTCTGACTGTTTTGGGAAAATTTTTCATTCAGTATTCGTAAGGCTAGGTAATTTATAACAGATTAAATTTAATGGTGCTTTAAAAGATTTTTCCAGATATACGTTTTATTTGGTTAGTAGAGGAGATTAAAACTGTGGCATCTAATAAATAAGCAACAAAGTAATAAATCAGTTTATGGCTCACCTGAAAATATAGACGTTCCGAGAAAAGTTAGCAGATGTTTCCCTAAGATTCTTCAGTTCATCCCTTGTAGTAGATGTCAGCGATGTTATGCGTGACTTTCATCCTGACCTCATCTTAAAGGCGTCCGTCTCATAAGGATCTGCAAAACTAGACAAATATTTTGTCATGTAAATACTGTGTTTTTGTAAAAGCAGAGAACGAGATTTTACCAAAAATTAAAGGAAACAACGGGTTATTTATCAATACAATTTAAATGGCAGGCTATCGATTTTTTTGTTTCTTTGAGATTGATCAATATGGGTATAAAACCTTGGTCTGACCTATACTAGGACAAATTTAAACAATCGAACTGGCGAGCAAAACCGATAAATAATTTTACAAATATACAACAAAACTCTCAAATAGTATCAAAACTATAAAAGTCAGATGCGAGTTTTGCTGCCTTGCCGTGTACAGCGTGTAGAAGCAACCACCAACGATTACACAACGTGCGCTGCGCAACAAGCCGCTCAACGGCAATGCACGCACGTGCACACGTGCACACAACCAAACACTTCAACATCTGTACTACAAAGTGGGTGCGGCGGTGGAAAAATACGAAAATAGCACCCTGTTTAGCTCTATAAAAAGTGGCGAGGTAAAAATAAAATGAGAGTGACAGAAAAAGGACGGTATCTACTCTTCCGCCGGCTCTTGAGGAGCAGGCTGGAATTTTCCCGCCATTTTCTCTGCGTCAATGTCGGATTGTTTCTTGACTCCACTAACGATGTCGTCAATTCGGAGAAGCAAGATGGCTGTTTCAATTGCTGTCTTGAGTACTTGGGATTTGACCTGAAATTACAATTCTTAAAGGCTCAAGAGGACCCAAATGAGCCAAAGTCGTTACAAATCATGATCAAGAACGACCACGTCATAGATCTAATACTAAGTCGGAATGAAACTTTGGTCATAAGGAGTTCAGGAAAACTATAAAAAAGTATTTATTCTAGAATCTTCCACTGACCTGTAGAGTATCCCATACTCCAAACTCCTCCATATCAACAATGTTTCCAGTCTCACCGTCCACCCCCCAGGTAGGGCCGCTTGTCGCGTGTTTTGCAGTCAGGTTTGTCATTGTTCTTATCGTGTTTACTCCGCAGTTCTGCAAGGTAAACATCGCCCTTTACTCTCAGTCTATTTGTAAAGCAGAGCACGCCTTCAAGTTGCCCGTCATGTAGACAGCAGTGAGTAGATTTTTGTGAAGACGACACCTCCGTTTAGATAATTACAATGCGGTCTAGTTTTTATTCTATTTCGTCGCCCTTTCGTAACAGCTCTTATTTTACTTTCCTAGCTTTAACAAGGCTCGGCAGAATAAAAAATGGAGTAAAGACCCATGATTATAAACTAATAACTTGATAAGATTTTGAGGGGGAGAAGCGAGTGGTTTTCAAACACGCTAGTAGTACAAAATACGGAGCATTTTACGCGGATAAGGAATGTCAAGAGCCGTTACAAACATCCAAGAGTGAAGAGAGCAAAGTAACTTAGTAACTAAAGCGTGAAAGATGGCATTTAATTATTTGCGTGTAACCATGGTTACCAGATTCGATCAGAATATATAGCTGGAGAACATCAGGTACACATGTAAGATAGTGCTTACTGCTACATTATATACCGCAGTAACATACAGTAAGATACATTGATTTCAGCACTCCTGGCAGGCAGATAAGTTATTTCATTACAGAATGTTCAATGTGTGGACAAGACGAACAACTTGCAGCAGTTTTTGTTAAACTTAATGATCAATTTCAAGATTAATTTTAAGATTAATTTGGTTATCGATAAAACTTGAAGTAACCCCAACTTCCGTAAACAAGATGATAAAATAAGGATTTTATATTATATGGTTATGGATTGTAGATTATTATATCATTATGTAGAAAGTAAAACTAAAACCAAGATTAATAAATCCACGTGTAGACCCCAGGCTAATTCAACGTGCGAAAGTGAAGTGTCGACTGTCATGTCTACACACTACATCAGTACCCACCTGCATGAGTGTCTTGGGAATGACCTTGAGAGCCTCAGCCAGGGCCCTGTAAGGCCATTGTCCTACTCCCTGGATAGCTTTAGATTTTTCGTTGAGGCGGTGCGCTAGAGCTGCTTCTACGGCTCCTCCTCCAGGGACCTGGAACAGACACAAGTATGAAGACGTTATTTGAACTATTTAGTTTTTTCTAAATTTCAAAATTAAAATAGTTTTACCTCATCATAAGTTACAGATCATAAGATCAAGACAAAGAAGCTCACTCAAACGAGTTAAGTTGTAGTACAGACTAACATGTAGCGGAAAGAACGAAAAATATATGAATGATTATGTAAGACCATTTTGGACAAACCCAAAGACTAAGTCATATTGACGTTTGGGGTATAACAGAAGTTATTGCCGTATAAAAGAAGTTGTTTTTTAATTACTCGTGTTATCTGTTCTAGTTCAATAAAAGTTATTCGAAAGTAACATGAATTAAAGCCGCATTTCGCAGTGCTAGGCGGCTGCTGTATTTCCATCACCTGCCTACGTACAACGCCGTTGATAATCACGTACAACAAAACTAAAACTCAAAATAAGTTGATTTTAGTCATTGTTCATGAGCAGTTAACAGTAAATGCTGCAATTTTAAGTCCGTCATATTTTCCTTCAAATTACGCCACGCAATTAGAATAACGAGATCCCGACTGAATATAAAAGTTTTGCGGGGGCTGCTGCCTTGCATCTTATATAATGATAATATTAGATGTGGTGACAGAATAACTGTACAACTAGTGTACCCTATTCTAACAAGAACAAGACCACATTGTTTCATGAAGAAATCTTCTTGTGAGCTGATTCTGGAAATATTCTTATAGCACTGGTTCAATGAAGTTGGACATTACTTGAACAACTTTGCGATTGAGTAACTTTGCAGGTCACATGACTGTATATTGGGATATCAACGTAGCACATTATTCAGCATGACGGTTAGAAAGCTTATCAAGGTATGCACCAAGATCAAGAGCCAAAATAACTGACACTTGAGTATGTGTTTAAGGCCACTGCTCAAGAATGTTCTTTCTTGCCCATACCATGAGGGAGCCCTACTGTAATATATTGCAATCTCAGTTTCGGTTTTCCAACATTTTATGTGTCCTATATCATCTTGATTTTTCTTTATTCGTTGTCTCATGGATGGCATGGTGAAGAATAGCTGTAAACTTAATTATGGCACAAACTATTTATAAAAAACTGTATATATTTTCAGGGTGAGAATAAATGAAATAAACATGAAAGTCGCTATTAACGATACTGTCAATGTTGAGGAAGAAGGAACTTCTCTAGTCTTGCAATTAAGTATAGCTCAGAGAGTTCCATTGTCAGCCTACTTATGCTTCGTTACGCTTATTGGACTATTCGGGAATGGGACAGTCTTATATTCGTCAGTCAGATATGATGCAATAAGACTTGACACGGTGTCCGTCATTCTGGTGCAAAATTTGGCGGTTGCAGATATTCTTTACATAATATTTAGCATAACTCCTATAGCTATAACTAATCTAGCCGGGAAATGGATTCTTGGACCCGTCTACTGCTTCATTAATGCCCAGATTGGATTTATACCTGGCTCTGCTAACGCACTGACAGTCCTTCTCATTACCTCATACCGACTTTGGCTGGTTACACATCCTTTCTCTGCTGTTTCACAGATCAAGGTCAGAATTATTGTAATTGTTACTTGGATTGTTGCATCAGCTGGTTGTGTTATTTCTCTGGCATATAAGTCATCCTCGACGTTCAATCCAGGGAATGGCAAATGCATGTCGAGCATCTATGTGAATGTTGAAGCTGGGCCTCTGTTTAAAGTCGCGGTAGCAATCATTGTCATGATACCCCTACTGCTTATAACCGTAGAGAACATCGTCCTATGTACCATTGCAGTCAGGACATCTAGAAGGTCCCAAGGTCAAGGGAGTAATAAGATCAACTTCAAAGCATTGGTCATGGTCTGTGCCTTGTCTGGCTGCTTTATTCTTAGCTGGGTCCCCTACGTCATCTTCACTTTCATGAAGAGCAAGAATCTTGATATCTCTCAATTTCTTGACTTACTGGCGTTCAATTGTACGGCCATAAATGCATTTGTGAATCCGATTCTCTACACTATGACAAACAAAAGATTTGGAATGTATGTCAAAGATGTGATGAAAGGTTTGCTTAGCTGCGGAAACTGGATGAATTCTGGAGCCAACCAAGCGACCTCATTGAGCAATCAGGTTGCTACAAGGACAACATCAGCAACTGAGAAAGAGACACCTGATGAAAGAGCTGCAGACAAAAGAAAGTGTGAGACCAATGCCTAAAAATATAAAGACCGAGGAGCTACGGTATTTTAAGGTTTTTTTGAAATTTGATTTTGTTAAGTTGATTTTATAAATTGGCCTATGCTATAGCCTATACATGGTACTGCATCGGTCAAACGTGCCCTGTAATTCATTACTTCTTAATCTTGAGGTAAAATAAATTTTAGAATAGGACGGTAAACACCAATCTGTGGCCAATGATTAGACTCACATTAATATGAAAAGGACTGAAATGTCAAGGAGTGGGATGTTTACTACTTTGGAGCTTTCATCGATGTCTAGGGAACATCCGGTAGCTGCTATGGACACTTTGAGGTACAATTGTTCAACTGCATCGCAGTGAATGAGACAGTGGTTTTTAAACCAGTCATAATACCATAAATTACATGGTCTAAAGAACCATTAACATAACTCTAAAAAATATCAATGATTTCGGAGATCCCAGACTTGTAGCTTTTATAGGGGTAAAGTGGAGAAATGTAAAATTCAAGTTGTATACTGGTTTTTAAGTTTTTCGTGCTTTTTTTTCTTGCTTTTTTTGTACTTCATGTTCATAACTTTGGATACTTTTTGAGGATGTTTGTTATTAATTTAAAAACACTACTACTTCAAGAGACATAGAAGAACATGACGAAGACTGTGGTACGGAAATCAAGATCTGATGACATAAAAATTGTCCATAATTGACTGAATTCAATGGTTCTTTTTTACGCAGTCTAATTTTGTTCAATTTTTTTGTCGAATCTTTTGTTCAAATCATGCAGCCATGACAAAAAAACAAAACTATTTTCACGAGAAACTATCTACTAACCAGGAAAGGGTCAAGCATGACATTCCTGGCAACATTCATGGCGTCCTGTAGGTTCCTCTCCACTTCCATGAGAACGTCTTTGCTAGCACCCCTCAGGAGAATGGTGCATGCTTTTGGGTTCTTACACTTGGTCAGGAATGTGAAGTATTCATCGCCGAACTTTTTGATCTGAAACAAGATTGTGGTATCAGTCCTGCATAAACCAGACTCATTGTTAAAGAATGATTAAAGACGATAGAAGATATCAAATAAACAAAGTTTGGATGATTGTACCAACCTCAAAAAGTCCACACTCTGTTCCCACATCAGATTCCTTCAATTCTTCCGTTCTGTGGACAATCTGCCCTCCAACTGCACGTGCGACACGATTCATGTCACTCTTACGCAGGCGTCTGATGGCACTGATACCTGCCTTCAAGAGAAAATGCTGTGCAAGATCAGATACTCCTTTTTCTGAAAGGTTGAAATGTTTAGTAGAATCTGGTCAAAGTCATGAAGGTTCTACGCAACAAGATAGAAACATGCTTTTATCAAATCAAATTTCAACATGTTTAATGTACTTAGAGGTCGTACAGTTCAGCCCAAATATTTGTTTTTGTTACACCTGTACCCAGGGTTTCACAGTCATACTGAAGGGGCTCTTGGCAAATACTAGATCTTTTAACAGAGACCCTCCTCATTTAACCATCAGTCATTTGGCTAAGTCGACCAAAGAAGATTGCATAGGCAGATGCACTTAGAGCACTCCTCTAGGATTGATGGATCTGGAAATTGAACCCTCGATCTCCTCCATAGAAAGTCGGGGTAGATACCACTACACCACCAACCCATAAATGAAAAACGGGTAACCTGTAAGGACGAGATCTGGCTTGAGAGCGATGATATCATCACATATCTCTTTGATATAGTTTTCCTCCAATTGGAGAATCTTCCTGAAGTCGGTTTCTTGCATGAACTCCATATTAGTCTGACTTTCTCCCTTTTTGTACTCTAAATTACAGTCCAACATGACAATCCTGTTGGGAGAGGTGGTAAATTTGTTAACAAAAACAAGCTTACCCAGTTGCAATTTCATCAGTTAGATCTTATTACATATATTAATACCTTTATTTAGAGACATTAAAAAGCTATGAATTCAAAAAAATATTAAAGATAATTACAAAACTTGAACTCAATATTTTTCTAACCTGGGGTTTTCTATTCGCCTCTTCATGCCAGTGTGAGTAACATCCTTATTGAACATAACTCCATCTAGAATTTCTGACATTTCTATGCTTCCTCCTGGTACCTGAGAGAATAATCCATTTAAAGGGGGAAAAGTTGACCACACCTTTAACTGCTGGGTGCTATGATCAACTAAGACCATAGGGAAAATCTTGGGTTGTCAGTGACCATGGGGCAAAAAGGCACTTGTGTGTTTATATTACCTTTTCAACTTTTGCATATCTTTTAATGTCAATTTCTTTGTAGCCACCCTTATCATCAATATTTACACATTTGACTGCATCAAGAGCTATTCCACATGCTAAATCATTCCAACCTTTCATGAACTTTGTTCCAAGACTGAAGAAGAACAATATTTTAAAATCTATCTGTATTTAATCAAAATAATCACAATACAATGATTATTGCTCAGGCTTGAACTCTTATTGAATTTTCTTTGTTTTACTGACAATTCAAAAAAACTAACCTGGATTTGATAATCTTAATCATTTCTTCTCTGTTATTAATATCGACAGATTTAGCAACATCATTTCTCATCATATCAACAGCATCTTCTAATGCTTGTCTATATGCAGCAATGATAACTGTTGGATGCATATTTTCGACTAGGAAGGGTTCAGCTACTTTAAGAAGCTCTCCAGCCAGAATGATAACACTTGTTGTTCCATCCCCAACCTCCTCATCCTGAGTACGGCTGATTTCTATCATACTTTTTGCAGCAGGATGTTGCACTTGAATCTCTCTTAGGATTGCATTGCCATCATTTGTCATAACAATTCCTCCCATAGGATCCATTAACATTTTTAACATGGCTTTTGGACCGAGGCATGTTCGTATCTGAAGTAAGCACCTTTAGGACACCCAATTTGTACAATTATTTTTAAAGATTGAGTATAACATTTCTTCATATATCATTTTATGTGCAATACTTGGCCAAACCATTGTCTAAAATTGAAGAAATTCCAAACAGATGCAAAAACTCACTATGTCACTGATGGTCTTGGCTGCTTTGATGTTGCTCAATTGAACTTTCCTTCCACTCTCTCGTTTGGAATTGTTCTTCAAAACTAGCATAGGAGCCTGCATCTTCAATCCCTCTACAAATGTGTTAGTACATTTAAATAGTCCGACCATACATTAGATAAGAATGTAACAATTTGCAATAATAATTTACGTATCATAAGAAGTGACATCAATTTCGGTGAAACAAGAATTCCAATAAGAGGTGTTAATCTATTTTGAGTGTTAAAAAAGGTCCAGCTAATACTGAGAAAGAATAGCATGATTTTCTTAAGAGTTCTCATAATGCAAGGGCTAAATTAATACTCCAGATACTAAAACTAGTTGCCAAAACAGCAACCTTGTGGTGATAAGGGGGTCATTGAAGGAGGCCAGGAGCCAGGGCAACTATGGTTTTTGAGCAGTAACCATTAGGTTACAATATAGAATATAGAATAGAATATAAGGCAATGACATACATCATCGCTGGTAAACAAAATAATTTAACATACAAACTGTGAAACTTAAAATTTAATTATTTAGCCCAACTGTATAAACTACTATATTAAATACTTTTTACAATCCTTACAAGCTTAAAAAGAAACAGAAAAGATTGAAAAAGCAAAATACTATTTAACTGGGTCAATTAACAATATACACAAAACGGTGGCTTAAAAACATAAGAAAATAAATCAACATTTGAAAAAAATAAAATAAAATAAACAATTATAGCTATCTGCTAGAACTAAACCCTCTCATGTTTATGAATAACTTCCTGGCTGCAAATCAGTGCCATTTGTTTATTGCCGTAAATTTTGGCAAACTTTGCTGTGCCGGGACAAACCAGAATGTGGAATTTCAGGTTAGTTTCGGGACAAAAATTGCTTATTTTGCAGCAATTTCATGGCAAAAATTGTAAATTATCAACAAACATAACACATTGCCCTGCTTAGCAGATGATCTGGGCCTCTTACTAGCAGGTGGTGAGGCAGACACCTCACCAGATCTAGACCTGGATGGAAGCCATCCTTAAACAATCAATTATCGAGAATCAAAGGAGATAAGCTCAATCAGACAATTAGCTAGGTGTGGTGAACAAGGTATGATGATTCATTTAGTTCAACGAGAAGATTATCCGGCTCCATTACAAAGTATAAGGTCTGGTCAAATTTAGTAATGTTTGGTTAAATTTAGTAACATTTGGTCAAATTTAGTAACGTTTGGTCAAATTTTATAACATTTGGTCAAATTTTATAACGTTTGGTCAAATTTAGTAACATTTACAAAATTTGAATAATTTATGAACAAATTGCCCAAGGAAGTAAACACTGTTACAGACCCTGACTAGTTTAAAGTGTGCCTGGGAAAATTACTTGAGACTATACCAGACAAGCCTCCAACAACGATGGGTTACACTGCAGCAAATGCCAACGGCATATTGAACTGGTTTAACTAGGCAGTGGCCTTCGTGAGAAGTTGGTTCGATTCCTAGATCTACCAGTCCTAAAGGAGTGTGCTAAGGGCACTTTCAATCTTCTTTGGTCGACTCAGCTGAATGATCAGTAAACTGTGATTGAGGGTTAAATGAGGAGGGTCTCCGTTAAGTAAAATGATAAATTAAATAATAGGGTTACTTTGAACAATGACGTATACAGCAATTTACATTAAATGTGAGCCGTGCTAATTACATCCTAAGGCAGGGACTTACGATGAGATTATAGAACAGCCACGTATTTGGTAAAGCTTGCTCAATAATCCTGCCGTCCTGGCGGTGTGTGTCCACCACGGATATTATTGGTTAATTCATATCCAAAGAGCCGCTCGTTGCGCTGACTAATGCACACCAAGTTTGTAAACTAATCTACTTTATACAAGCAAAGCTAGGTTGTGAGATGTGTATTATATTGTTTGACTACCATCCGCATCCTCACAGTTGTCGACGCGGACCAATTTTATCAATATGAGTCACGTCACCAATTGTGCCTTCTGTGGTGGACACACAACTTTTTGTTTTGTAGTAGTGACGAAAGCTGAAGGATCGAATTTTACAACTAACTTATTGCTTGCTGATTGGTCAGTTTGTTCAGGGTGTCATACCCGATTACCCGGAACTTGCTGATCGGAAATTATGAGCTTACAGTTTTTGCACGGCCAAGATGACTTAAGATAAGGGACCAAGTAAATTTTTCCACAATTTTTACTCGACTTCTTTTGATTAATATTTTTGGGCGTTTTTCATGTCAGTAAATTTGTTCATGCCGACATGATGTTTAGTTCGATATCTTGGTCGTGCAGTAACGCTAACAATTGTACTCGTGATTATTATATCTTGTCCAATAAAAGAGACAACATGTGCCTATTTGACTCAAACGTGGCAGCGGGTGACTCGTAAATGATCAACCATTACTCGTCAAAAACTTATTAAGAACAATTGTGACAGGGAAGCTTCCATAACGGGCTGCGCTTTGGCTTGAGTTACATGGTTGCTAGCTTGTGGAGACAGTAGGAAGGGGCCCAGAAAAGCTATACGGCACTCGGGTCCTTGGTTTAGCTGTCTCCGCACAGTCCCTGCTCTGCTCGTGGCCATGCAGTAGTCACGTGAGCGTTAAGCTGATCACAACACCTGAAATCCAGACTCTAGATTTAACAAGCCTTCCTGTGTGCATGGTTCTGCTCGTGTGGCCAGGCCATTTGCTGAGCCAGCGTCGCTGATGCATGCCCGCGCCTCTCCGAATTCGGATGGGTGGCTGGCGACCTATCAAATTAATTTTTTGGAAAACCTGAGTGACTTGCCGCCACAACGCGTTATGTTTATCTATGATATGTTTTGATGTAAAAATAAACCTAAATTTAAATCTTTGTTTACTAAATCTTTGTTTACTAATAGATAATGATCAGCATCATCACACCTTTAATACTTTCAACAACTACTATTAATTAAATAATTTGAGGTATGACGGATGACAAGATGAAGAAGATCGATGACCAGTTGAAGAAGACGAAAGCAGATACGAAGCGACTTGCTGGGAGACCGAGAAACAAAGTTTTGAGGAGCCCTCAAAAAAGTTTAACCGGAAGTTCGAGTGATGACTATTGTCCTTGCAAAAAATACATGGAAGGTGAGCTTTCAGTTGAGTGTCAGAGCTGTCTCAAGTTCTGGCACCTCTATTGTGTTGGACTGAAAGGTTTAAGTGA
>JH152722.1:13975-26534 GCA_000226015.1 Mnemiopsis leidyi | reverse complement strand
TGTCTGTCTGTCTGTCAGGTTTACTGTACTGTCTGTCTAGTCTGTCTGTCTGTCTGTCTGTCTGTCTGTCTGTCTGTCTGTCTGTCTGTCTGTCTGTCTGTCTGTCTGTCTGTCTGTCTGTCTGTCTGATTTCTGTTCTGGTCTAGTATGTTTTTAGTGTATTTTTGTTGTCTATTTGTCCCAGGCTGCCTACAGCCATTTTTCTGTCTTGTTTGTCTGTTCGTCTTAACAACTGTGTGTTAGTTCCAACTATTAATATTGCTGTTTATAGCACCAACATTAACTGTTTCTGGTCTGGAGTGTCTTGTTCAAATCCATCATTCCTTATATGGTCATAGAGACCTGCTGTATTGCTATTTTACTTAACTAGATACTTTGTACTAGACACATCGTTGTATGCAAAGTTTACACTACAATTAATCAGCACCCTCCGTAGTAAACTCTGTACAGTGTACACTCTGTACAGTGTATACTCTGTACAGTGTACACTCTGTACAGTGTACACTCTGTACAGTATACACTCTGTACAGTGTACAGTGTACACTCTGTACAGTATACACTCTGTACAGTATACACTCTGTACAGTGTACACTCTGTACAGTGTACACTCTGTACAGTGTGCACTCTGTACAGTGTACACTCTGTACAGTATACACTCTGTACAGTGTACAGTGTACACGCTGTACACGCTCCATATTTACCTGTTATCAAAATAACGAGTAAATATACAAAATTTCTATTTGGAATGTTCGAAGTATTGCATGTAAATGTGCAAGGTATTACGTGTGCGTGTGTGGCGTGTGCCTGCGTGTGTGCGTGTGTGTGTGTGTGTGCGTGTGTGTGTGTACACACTCAAACACACACAACACAGCTTATTGTGGGCTAGAAACAGTAGTATCGTGCCACGTAGTTTACTCTCCAGTATACTTTTTAGTAATGTCCCCCCATTCTCTGTCTGGCTATATATGGTTTGTAAAATTGCAATGATGTAACCTTTTATTTTCGGATAGAATTGTAGTATATCATATGGTTATGGTAAGATTATAGCCGCTTTCGCTTATCAAACAGAAATAATTAAAAATCTTAGTCCCAATACTCACACGTTTTTAACCGTGTAACTAACCGTGTAAATAAATTTGTAGCTAACTGTGTAACTTTGCAGGGTTGTCATGTTTTGTGAGTCACGAGTTAGCGCGCGACCTGAGCTCCGACCTAATGACGCTAATTTCCTCGTCTCGTCCCTTCATACGCAAGAAGGCGATACTTACCATGTACAAGGTATGTTAACAATGCTCCTACAGCTCTATTTCAGAGTTAACAATCTGTAGAATTTAGTCGTAGGGTAATGATCTTATTCTTATTGGTTATTCAAGTACAAGGTTTATCGTTAGTTTTGTGTAGTGTTACTCATATTCCATTTTCTGCGTGTTTAGTTTCACTGGACCCTTAGCCAATTGTGTTCCTTAGTACTCTAGAAGTGTATTAACAACTTGTTCTCGATTAATTCCCCGAGTCGCTAATTCCCTACAGACCTCTCCCCTTGCAGGTGCTATTGAAGTTTCCTGACGCGCTGCGCCCCGCGTTCCCGCGCATAAAGGAAAAACTGGACGATCCCGACCCCGGGGTGCAATGTGCTGCAGTTAACGTTATCTGCGAGCTGGCTCGGAAAAATCCCAAGGTAAGGCCGTAAGGGATATCTAGAGTGTATCGGTATCTGTAAACTCAAAATAAAACTCATGAATTGCAGAAATGATGGTTGAGTTTTACGTAAAACGGTATGGAAACATCCACGTATTTGTTTACGTCACGTGACCTAAGACCTAGATTCCAATCCCCCAGAATTACATCTCCCTGGCGCCGGTCCTGTTCAAGATGTTGACCAACTCCTCCAATAACTGGATGTTGATAAAAGTGATAAAGCTGTTTGGAGCGCTCATGCCGGAGGAACCCAGACTCTGCAAGAAACTTGTGGACCCCCTTACCAACATCATCCATAGGTAAACAGTAAACACTTGTAGATGGTAGAAAACTTTTTGTTAAGAAGGATTTTGCGGATAATGGTGGACTGGCGGAGTCGTGACTTTTTAGCAAAACTTGAGATCAAATGCGCTGCTGAAACAAAACTCTGAATATTCTAAACCCTGGATGTAAAAAGAAACACACACATTTCCTCCCAGCACGAACGCGATGTCTCTGTTGTACGAGAGTATAAACACGCTGATTACCGGAGTACCCGACCACCTTCCCTCCATCCAACTTGCTGCTCAGAAACTTAACATCATGCTGGACGACTCTGACCAGAATCTCAAGTATTTGGGACTGTTGGCACTGGGCCAAATCCTGAAACACCACCCCAAATATGTCAGTCCGTTGAAGGAAAAGATTATCAAGTGTCTGGATGATAAAGACGAGAGGTGAACATTTAAACATTAAAACATTTTTTCTATTGTGAGATTAGGAGAACAATGTTTTGCTTCACGTCAGACTTAAGTCTAATTTATGAGGTGAAATCAAAACTTGTACAAGTCTCAAGATCAGAATTCCTTTCTGGCGCTTTTTAAAAGTATCTTGAAAACGACCTTTTGATACACTTACATTGACTTCAACGAGACACATTACAACTAGATCCTCTTCACTCAAACAAGACACATCACAATTAGATCCTCCTAAACAACAATGTTTACAGTATACGAAGGAGAGCTCTAGATCTGGTCGTGGGAATGGTCAGCAGAAAAAACCTCCCTGACATTGTCAAGAAACTTGTTGAGCACGTTGATATGTCCGAGAATCTCGCCTTCAAGGAGGTGATTATGTAATTAATTAATTAATTACTTACTAAGCTAATTGAACGGTTTCCTTAATTATTGTTTTGGCATGTATATCTCATCTATCTATGTTGAGACTGTTAAATTGTAAATCAAAAAAATATGAACGTCTGAAAAATATATAGCAGAATTGTCCGCGGTATCGTTCATCACTTGTTATCTGAGATGAAACGAATAAATGTCCCGTTCATTGCCAGGAACTGTTGCTGAAGATTATAGACATCTGCAGTCAAGCGAACTACCAATACATCACCAACTTTGAATGGTACATCACAGTTTTGGTAGAACTAACAAAACTGGAGAACACGAGTCACGGCCGCGCGCTAGCGAACCAGATGCTGGACGTGACAATACGAGTTAAGACGTTGCGCACGTTTGCAGTGCGCCAGATGACAATACTTATCGAGAATATCGACAAGTTCGCGAAGTCGGAGAAGAACGGTATCTGTGAGGTGATCTACGCTGCTGGCTGGATTGTCGGGGAGTTCCACGAGTTTATAACAGACAAGGAGAAGGTTGGGAAGTTTTTATTTTAATGTTTTAAACTTTTTAACTTATTTACATGGTGTCGTTATAATTTCCGTGAACTAGACTGTGGGCGTTGTTCCTAACGTTTTACAAGACATAAACTGCCAAATATAATCTGGTAACTATTTCAGGTTCTCCGAGCCTTGTTTAGCCCCAAAGTTCTTCTCCTTCCGCCCCACATCCAGGCAATCCTGGTACAGACCTCCATGAAGTTGTACGGCAGTATCCTGGTAGACTACGAGAAACTCGGAGCTGACGAAGACAGCCGAGTAATAGGCGAAATGTTTGTGTCCAAGATAGCCATGTTTACTGACAGTAGTGACCTGGAGGTCCAGGAGAGATCTTGTTGTGCTCTACAACTCGTTAAGTGTCTGATGAAGTTGCAGGCTAAAGGCGCCGGTGTCGCTAATGAACTGATGGACCTTTTCTCGGAGGATCTTAACCCGGTAGCACCTAAAGCTCAGAGGAAAGTTCCAGTCCCTGAGGGGCTGGATCTGGACTCCTGGATCTACACCCCCAAACCCTCCAAGTACTCGGACGACGAGGATAACGGTCCAGTACGGTTCGGGGACTCTGCTCGGTCTCCATTACCCCAGTCTACTGGGTACGGGGGTAACATGCAAGGTTTCGGGAGCGACTCTGTGGCGTATCCTACATCAACTGGGAAATATCAGGAGCTTAGTCGTGAGGAGATGCAGCAAGCTAGAGAGAACAGGGAGAGTCAGTACAAGTCTAACCCTTACTATCTACAGGGTTCTCTGCCATCCAATAAGGTTTCTTCTCATAACAAGCAAGACTTGAGCGTAAAGGACATACCTGTATCTTCTCTTACACTGGACGTCCCTCTCAAGATTGAGAAACCTGGGAAGAAGGGGAAGAAGAAAGGGAAAAAAGGGAAGAAGGGGAAGAAAGGAAGAACAGTTGTTGAAGAAGAGGAGGAGGAAGATTTAGGACCGGTTGTTGATGTCATGGTATCTGAAATGCCCGAAGGAGCTCTGGAGAGCGACGAGGAAGAAAAGAAGGTTGATCCAAACGACCCGCATGCTGCTCTAAACATCGATCTCTCAGCTCCATTTGTTGAATCTGATTACATCAAAGGTCCGGTTCCGTACTCACAAAGGACCAACCCTCCGCCTGCACTCAACTTGACAGAGAGAAGAACTAAAGGGAAGAAGAAAAGGAAGAAGAGGGGGGTCGAAGAGGAAGATGAGCCAACAAAGAGTGTGGAGCTGGAGAAGAAGAAAACGTTGAAGGATATAGTAGCTGAGGCTGAGAAGAAGACCCAAATCGCGGTTCACAAAGTTCCGGAGCCCGAACCGGAGTTCACGTCTCAGTCAATCAGCGACTGGCTAAACGAACGAAAACCTGGAGAAGGTCCGCCCTTGAAGTCTGATAAACCAAAGAAGAAGAAAGGAAAGCCTAAGGAAACAACAAAGCCAGCTAAGACGAAGAAGAAGAAGAAGAAGAATAGTGAAGGAGACAAAGAAAACACGAGCAACAACCTTGTCCCAGACATCATGTCCCTGGAAGAGAACGGGGTGAGTTCCACCTCATCTCCAGCCGGAGTAATTCTTGGTGAGGACGAGAGTTTGTCAGTTCGCTACCACCCTCATGTCCCATCTCACAGCAACCTCTCTCTTTCTCTCGACTTCACCAACTCTTCACCCCAGCTCGTGTCCAACATAAAGTTCGATGTTTCCGACAGCATCAACACAAAGCTGGTCAGGTCCTCGCCCGGGGGTCTGCTTCTGCCGTTCTGTCTCTCAGCTGGACAAACAAACTCCTTCACCATATCCCTCTCTCTACAGTCTATATACATCTCTCAGAAACTAAGGGGATCTGTTACCTACTTTATCGACAACCCAGACGGAGGAAAAGACGAGAAGATAATCAACTTTTCTCTTCCTCTAAACCTGGCTCTGTTCATCGTATCTGCGCCGTGCAGCGAAAGCCAGTTTACGGAGCTTATCGCCAGCAATAGTCTTGGTGCGGCCGGATCTATATCTCTACCTCTGTCCAGCTCTAATGATGAGTGTGTAGAACACTTCAGCACCAGGTTTAAACTTACCCTCGTAGAGAGAGTGGAGGGTGCGGCATCGCTCTACGGCAAGACTGCGCGCGATGACGAACTTTGTGTTTTGATGAAACTCAATGGGAGCATTAGCATCGAGATTAAAGGCTCTGATCAGCAGCTTGTAAACAGTTTCGTTGATTTGGTTAATTCTGCAAAACTATAATGAATATTTTCGCAGCTATTGATAGAGATATTTGAGCTGGGCTCAATGAAACATTCATGTACAGAAAATTAACCAATTTTTGGGAAATGTTATAAAATTCTGTTTTTATTGTTTAATAATGAGAAAAATGTTGTAAGGGTCAAGATAAAACTTCTGGAAATTTTTTGAGGTGTAAAACTGACGAATGTTGTTAACGATTAACAAGTTTTCTTACCTAATGTGATAACATAATTTCATGGCTGTTCGTGAGTTTAAAATCTAGAACCATACTTATGACGTAACGGGGTCAGGTTCCGTTCATCCTTGAATAAACATCAACCCACTTAAATAACTGATATTCTTTCGGATGAGTTGAAGAACTTGAACCTTGATCCGAAATCGGAGATAGCGTATTTTGTAGATCGAGTTTTATAGGTTCAACACCCTAGATCCGCTAGGAAGAATGTTACGCAAAAGTGTTAAGAGTTTTAAGATTGCTATATTTTACTATATAACTTTACCGCTTGTTTTGGTGTTAATTTATTCGTTTTTCTCTTTGTGATTACAGTTTAATTCTATTGAATTGCGTGTTGAATTCGATCATTGGATTTTGAGGATTAATAGAATTTCAATACCATCACTAAAAGTTACTCTTCAGCTTGCTTACGATATTTTAAGTTACGAATATGGTAGAAAATCATCTTAAAGGTTGATAAGTATTGTAATTTACGTGTATTTGTTGTTTTATTGCGTATTGAACTCTCAGAAGACTCGAAAACAAGTTTGGCTGCGCGCCGGAACTTATGTTTACGTTGGAACGCGCGAAGAAAGTTAGTCTGATAAAAGTACGATTTTTCTGCAATTGCACGTTGTCTCTATCGTTAATTAGTGTAGATTTTGGGAAAATGATTGAAGTTGTTTACTTGGACTCCACCCACATATTTGCTAACGTGGCATGCGTCGAATGAACTGTCAGATGTTCACCTTAATAGTTTGGTTCATGAATATCAAAGTATGCTTTTCAATATGACGTCATCGACAACGATTCTAATAGTTTTCAAACTATTAGTTCCATGATTTCTATAACTGGCACCGAACTTTTAATAAACTGATATCTAAACAATCACTCTCAATTAGGAGCACTCAATATGGCAGAAGAAGACAGAATGGTGAAGATGGAGGTGGATTACTGCGACACAGTCGCCAAGGTTATACCTGAGTGTGAAACGTTGGCGTCAGAAAACAAGCTTAACGAGGCTATCGACAAGCTCCTTGTACTGGAAAAACAGACTCGAGCGGTAAATTAATTTGTTTCTTTCGTCTTGAAACGGGATAACAAGTTCAGGAATGTTCTGAGAGATAGCAGTTTTGTTATAACTGGACTCTTTCACTTTTTATTTATTATTATTATTTTATTTTAAGCAAATAAGAAAATAAATGTATCTCAGGCAGGCGATGCTATATCGAGCAGCAAAGTTCTAGTATGTATTGTGTCTCTGTGTTACAAAGTGCAAGACTGGACACTTCTTAAAGAGCACGTGACAACTCTCTGTAAGAAACGAGGACATTTCAAGTTGGCTGTCACAAAGATGGTCCAGAGATGCTGCGAGATGGTTCCAGAGATACAGGTATTTACTATTTTTGCTATGTCTTTCCCGACCTGCTAATTTATTAACGGGTTTAGATAACACTAACTTCTTTGTTATTTCAGTTTTGAAAGTAACTCTTGTTTTAATTTACGTTAGATAGTTAACACTGATCTTGAACTTTTTAAACTTGCAGGACAAAGAAAGAAAGATGGAACTTATAGAAATACTGAGGACAGTGACAGAGGGAAAGATTTACGTTGAGAACGAGCGAGCTCGTGTGACACGTACCCTCGCCTCAATTTACGAGAAGGACGATGAGAGGGAGAAGGCTGCCAAAGTTTTACAAGAATTACAGGTTCCATCGAATTTTAGTCTCTTCACCTGAATTTCAACAACTTTGATTTTTGACTTCTTTGCATCAGGCATACATTCGATATGAACAACTACGCTATGTCTCTTGTAGGTGGAAACATTCGGCACGATGGAGAAGAAGGAGAAAGTGGAGTTTATTCTGGAGCAGATGCGACTCTGTTTCGAGACAAAGGACTACATTCGAACTCAGATTATCAGCAAGAAAATCAGCACCAAGTACTTCGAGGGGGAGGACACTGAGGAGCTCAAATTGAGGTGAAATATTTGTCTGTGTCTACGTGTGTGAGTGTGTGTCTGTTAGTCTGTGTATAATGTGTGTGTGTCTGTGTCTGTGTCTACGTGTGTGAGTGTCTGTTAGTCTGTGTATAAATGTGTCTGTGTGTGTCTGTGTCTGTGTCTACGTGTGTGAGTGTCTGTTAGTCTGTGTATAATGTGTGTGTGTCTGTGTCTGTGTCTACGTGTGTGAGTGTCTGTTAGTCTGTGTATAAATGTGTCTGTGTGTGTGTGTCTGTGTCTGCGAGGATTAACTACCTCCTATCCCAGGTACTACCGACAGATGATAGACCTGAATCTCCACCACAAAGAGTACCTGGCAGTCAGTAAGAACTACTTTGAGATTTACAAAACGCCTTCAGTCAAGGATGTGGAGCAGAAGTGGAAAGAGGTAGGATCAGCTCAGTTTTTTTGATACATTGAGTTATTTTCACAATGACAATGGGCTGTATGTGCAAATGAGGGATTCCTTTCTCTTGAGGGAACCTTTAGTTTTAAGGTAAACGCTCAAAATTTTAAGGAGACGCTTAAAAACAAGGGTAACACTTTTTGAGGTATGTTAATTCCACCGAAAGCCTGCAGAATTACTTTGGGTAACTCCTCACAAATTTTGTTATTCTGTGACGGATTAAGATCACTCTGGGGTTACTGGATCTGGCATTGCTTTTTATTCTTTACTGTTCTTATTCATTTATTGTTTATGTAAGTTTCTCTCTAACTTCCCTGACGGATGGTAAGGGTTTCTCCGGACTGTCTTCCTGAACGGACTGAATCAATAGTTTGATTTTACAATTAGTATTAGGGATTCATCGGTCACCCCGTTAGGGATTCGGTCATGCAATCTAAGTTTTCACAATAACTTTTTTTTGGTTTTCACCTGCTATGTAATCGTGTGATTAACAGACCTGAAAATACAACTTTAACAGAGTTGCTTGCACACGTAATATGTGAACTATTCTGGTTGATTTTAACGAGACGATTTGATGCTCCTTTATTTTAATTTTTTTAAATGTCGCATCGTAATTTACTGAGCATTTATTGGGGGCGTCTACGTCAAATTTTCATTTATTTTTTATCATTTTGCTGTTGTAACTCCTTAGGAAATTTTTACGTTTTAGGAAGTTAGATATGACAAAAATTCGAACTGTTTACTTCAGAGTTAAAAACAAATTTGAAAATTATATTCCAATTGCACAAATAGATAAAACTAAAACCAGAATATTTACATTACATAAAACTCAATCAGAACTCGAATAAGCAGCTAAAATTTAACTCCATCGAAACCAAACTCGGACCATGTCCGAACTGACACTCTGACTAAGTCCGGCTAACACTCGGAATCTCATCTGATGTCGCAATGATCAAATCACAATAATGCCTAAATGACTCATTTCTAAAGTAGGCTTAAGAGACTGTAAAAAAGCACCATCGATAATTTAAAAAGTGTGAATTTGTAAAATCTGATTTTTGAGAAGGAAAGTTTTGTGCTTATTATCAAATTTTTAGTAAATCACGTTCTTAAGATTTTCAATTATCTTTACGTTACCCAATTACAATGGCATCTCGGATCATATAAATAGTTACTTTAGTTCTTTGCCATACTGATGCTTTTTAAACTCTTCACACGTCAAGAAACAAGATCTTTCTGCTTTATAGTAGATAAATTTATTTTAACTTCGGATTGATTAAGGTCTTAAAACCGCTGAACTTAATTTTTTCAATTTAAATCGTTTTAGTGCATAATCTCTGTTAGACTTAGAATTCGTGGATTGGCTGCCACTTCGTCTTTTAAGGCCGCATCCGATAGTTCGCAGGTATAAGAAAATTAGCTGGTATGTGCTATCTGATGGGTATTCTTAGTCTAAATCAGGGAAATCCTCGTGTATATTCCGTCCGTAACATAGAATAGCTTTGCAGCAAGGCTTTTCCCGGCCATCCTCGTCACAGAGGTTATTCCAACTTTTGCATTGGCGATTTGAAATATCGGGATTATCTCCAAGCAGATTTAAGCACTCTAATTCTTCCCACTTTCTAAGCACACATTTTTTACTATAGTCCTTCACCGATCCTTGGCATGACTTTTTCTTCCTTTCTTTCTTTGATGTATCTACAGGTTCTGCTCCTTCATCAAGAGTTTCCTCTCCTGCTCCTTCTTCAAGAGATTCCTCTCCTGCTCCTTCATCAACAGTTTCCTCTTCTACTCCTGCTCCTTCATCAACAGTGTCCTCTCCTGCTCGATCACCCAAGGTTTCATCTCCTTCTCCTGCTCCTTCATCAAGAGTTTCCTCTCCTGTTCCTTCATCAACAGTTTCCTCTCCTTCTCCTGCTCCTTCATCAAGAGTTTCCTCTCCTGCTCCTTCTTCAAGAGTTTCCTCTCCTCTTCCTTCATCAACAGTTTCCTCTCCTTCTCCCACTCCTTCATCAATAGTTTCCTCTCCTACTCCTGCATCAACAGTTTCCTCTTCTACTCCTGCTCCATCATCAACAGTTTCCTCTCCTTCTCCTGCTCCTTCGTCAACAGTTTCAACTTGCTTTTCTGCTTCTGTAGGAGCAACCTCAATTTCTGTTGCTTCCGTTGTAGCAGCCTTAATTTCTTCTGCTTCTGTTGTAGCAAAATCAGGTATAATTACACTTTCTTCTTCTTCTGGTATCATTCCTTCTTCGGCCTCATCTTTTGCAACTAAAGCTGTGGGTTTTGTTTCTTCTTCTGTTTCTTCTTCTGTTTCTTCTTCTTCTTCTTCTTCTTCTGGTATCATTCCCTCTTCCGCTTCTGCGACCTTATCTTGGTTTTCTGTAGGTGCTTCTGTTTGCTCTTCATTCCCTGACTGAGTTGTTACTTTAATGGTGGAGGCACCACTAGGCGTGGTTTCAAAGGTAAATTTAATTTCTGCAGCTTCGGTAGCTTCTGCGGAATCGGTGGTAGCTTCAGCAGTTTCTTCTGTCGCTTCTTCTTTAATATCTTGAGAAGCTGGGGTAGTTACCTCAGCAGTTTCTTCTGTTGCTTCTTCTTCTTTAATATCTTGAGAAGCTGGGGTAGTTACCTCAGCAGTTTCTTCTGTCGCTGCTTCTTCTTCAATATTTTGAGAAGCTGGGGTAGTTACCCCAGCAGTTTCTTCTGTCGCTGCTTTTTCTTCAATATCTTGAGAATCTGGGGTAGTTACCCCAGCAGTTTCTTCTGTCGCTTCTTCTTCAATATCTTGAGAAGCTGGGGTAGTTACAGTTTCTTCTTCTGTTTGCTCTTCTGTCACTTCTTTGGTTTTTGCTGTAGTCGGCGCTTTTTCTTGGAGATTATCGAGACCTGGGCTGGTTGTTTTGTACCAGCACCTGTCGAGTCTCCACTCTCTGTTGGCTCTGTAGTTTCCCCTTTTACCTCAGTTACTTTTTCAGTCGACTCTTCTTGTTTTTCCGTTACTTTTTCAGTCGACTCTTCTTGTTTTTCCGTTACTTTTTCAGTCGACTCTTCTTGTTTTTCCGTTACTTTTTCAGTCGACTCTTCTTGTTTTTCTGTTACTTTTTCAGTCGATTCTTCTTGTTTTTCTGTTACTTTTTCAGTAGACTCTTCTTGTTTTTCTGTTACTTTTTCGACTGACTCTTCTTGTTTTTCTGTTACTTTTTCAGTAGACTCTTCTTGTTTTTCTGTTACTTTTTCGACTGACTCTTCTTGTTTTTCTGTTACTTTTTCAGTCGGCTCCTTTTCCATCGTTTCATTTGTTGCATTTTTATTCAGCTCATCGTCGCCCTCCTCGTTTTCTCCCTCACCCTCATTGGCTCCACTCTCACTGTCGATCTTACCAGCCTCATTGTTGGCTCCACTCTCAGTGGGGTCCGTGTGGGTCTTGGAAAGGGACAGAGTGAGAATAACCGCGATAGCAATTACTGTCAACAGGAGAACTAGAGTCAAACCTATGACAATCTTGCTTCGTCTGGTGCTCATTTCAGGCATCTTCTAAAACACAAGGAAATAGTTAGATATTTTAGGAAGTATGAGAGATGTGTGGCTAGATCGAGCGCTGCTAAAGATAAGTCGATTAACGTTGAGTAATGAGCTAGTGAAATATTGCTGGTGTTAAAATGATGTGTTCACAGCGATGATATGTTGCTGCGGAAACAGATACTTGTTCTATTTGGCAAGACAAAGCATCGTTAACTAGTTCAAACCTTATGTGAACATTCGCTATATGCAATAAATGAAGATGTTTTCAAGATCTGGCGACTATTATATTATTTAGTAAGCAATGATAAAACTTCATTTGTAAGGAATAATTAATTGGCGTTGTCATTAGATTACAGTAAATTGATAAGGTTCGTTCGAAACATAATATTTAAATTCAACTAAAACTGTGGGGCTATTAGGTCTAACTAAACAGGTAGGTTTAACTGCGAAATCAATGAAAATAATAAATCATGGTGTGTCCAATAGCTATCAAAAGGGCAAGCAAACAGCGAACAAAAAAGAGGTAACGCTTTGTATGACATTTCCCATCGGACGGCGTGTCAGCTGACTTATCCTGGTCTGGGTTTAGTGAAAACAGAAAAAGAAGATGAGTGTTGGTATTGTGAGGAGATAATGCCAATAATTGGTAGACAAAGCCGCAGGCTGATATACTGATAGTGTTTGTGGAGCTGAAGTGCTGAGCGCGATGGGCGGTAAACCTGGACCTACCCTGATTTCGTATAATTATTCTGTTTTAGCGAATACCTAAGATATTTACCGGACTCCTTCAAGGGTAATTACTAGTTGTCTATCGAACAATGT
>JH152721.1:102866-115127 GCA_000226015.1 Mnemiopsis leidyi | reverse complement strand
AAAGTTGACGGAGTTAACGTTAATTGCTACCCCGGGCTTAATCGGAATATCAGTTTATTTTAAAAGAGAACAGCCAAGAGACTCTCCCCGGTCAAAGGGAGCAACCAATTTATTGGTTTTTGGAAAATTATATTAGAAACGGTTTCTATTATCACCCTGGTAAAGTTTGAGAAGGTGATATTGAGAGAGGGCGATAATACAGCCTGCTTGATGTTCTGTATATACTGAGAGAGAAAGAGCAGCAAGTCATGTGCGCGCTTTCTAGAAGCAGATTGGTCCACACACGGTCACGTGACAAGTGCGCGTGATAGTCATGTGGTTGTCACGCGGTCTAATGCGCTCTAGTCGTGCGATAATATTCTTCATCGTAGGGAATTCGGCGTTTGAAAGAAATATCGCCGCTGTAAAATATATCTCAGAGAGATCTCAGAGATATATCTATTAACTTCTCTCAGGTAATATACGTTGATGATCTGAACATGCCATTGTTAGAACAGTACGGTGCTCAACCCCCTATTGAGTTACTCAGACAATGGCTGGATCACTGGACTTGGTATGACTTGAAGGATTGTACCTCAATAAAACTCGTCGACACCATATTCATCGGTTCGATGGGACCTGCTGGTGGTGGTAGGAACAAGATCTCCCCCAGATTCCTCCGGCATCTCAACTTAGTCTCCATCAACGAGTTTGACGATTCCACCATGTCCACAATTTACAACTCCATCATCAGCTGGCACTTGTCTGTCAAAGCCTTCCCGCCCGAGTTCAACACCCTTGGACAGTCAGTTGTAAACGCAACTCTTCAAGTTTACAAAGGTGCCATCAAGAACCTCCTGCCTACCCCAGAGAAAAGTCACTACTTGTTCAACCTCCGGGACTTCTCCAGGGTTATCCAGGGTTGTTGTCTCTCCAACACCGGCTCCATCGAGGACACTGATGCTTTTAGGCGACTATGGGTCCACGAGGTATTCCGAGTTTTCTACGACAGGCTGGTAGCTGATTCGGATCGTGACTGGCTGTTTAACTTTACAAAGGAAACAACACAACGGTGCTTACAGAGAGACTTTGACGTTTTGTTCTCATCGCTAGCCGAAGATGGCCAGCCGATCGTAGAGGACAATCTTAGATCTCTGATGTTTTGTGATTTCTCAAATCCTAAAGCCGATTTTCCCAAACCTTATCTCGAGGTTAAGAGTATTGAAAAACTCAGGATCTTAGTGGAGAGTCAACTTGAGGAATTCAACAATATGAGCAAGAAACCCATGGATCTTGTCATGTTCAGGTAAAGATAATCCATCGAGTTGTTTTACTTTAAACATTTTACTCGTGAATCGTGATAAATGATGGTTTATCATATCTTAACTAAAAATTATGAATTCAGTTGTTATTCTTAAGTTTGCAATCTGCTCTCAGTTGCTAAAAATAGTAACAAACCCCAATTTCAGGTTTGCCATAGAGCACGTTTCCCGTATTTCACGTATCTTGAAGCAACCTCGATCTCATGCTCTGTTAGTGGGTGTTGGTGGTTCTGGAAGACAGTCTCTGACTAGACTCGCTGCTTACATGGCCGACTATGTCCTCTTCCAGGTAGGCCATTTTCTAGGATCGACATTAGAATACGTGTAGAACTAGAAAGTAAGATACAGAAAATAAGATACAGAAAATAATATACAGAAAGTAAGGTGCTTAAAGTAAGATACTGAAAATAAGGTACTTAAAGTAAGATACTGATTACTGAAAATAAGATACAGAAAATGAGATACAGAAAATAAGACACAGAAAATAAGATACTGAAAATAAGATACTGAAAATAAGGTACTGAAAATAAGGTACTTAAAGTAAGATACTGATTACTGAAAAATTGAGATATTGAAAATAAGATACTGAAAATAAGATACTGAAAATAAGGTACTGAAAATAACTTATTTACCGAAAATAACGTATATTATCTTAGCTTAGGTGCTGGCTGCTGCTCAGCTGCTAGTTCTAAATAATTTCGTTTCATTTAGGTTGAAATCGGTAAAGGTTACACCTCGGTTGAATGGAGGGAAGACTTGAAGAGAATTCTACGGAAGAGCGCTGAAAGTGAAACACATTCATGCTTCCTATTTACCGACACACAGATCAAGGAAGAGAACTTCTTGGAAGACATCAACAACTTGCTGAATGCTGGTGAGGTACCAAACATCTTCCCTCAAGACGAGAAACAAGAAATCCAAGATGCCATGAGGAAAATAGACAAGTTAGTCTTCATACCTGCGTATCTTTTTATTTCGATTATATGGCACTATTTTGTGTTCAAACATCTTTTAGCCAACTAAAATATTCTTCACATATCGTTTTCATTTGAATCACTTGATATATTCCAGGACGAGAGACAAATCCAAGCAAACTGACGGTACACCGCTTGGTCTATTCAACATGTTTATCGACCGTGTTCGAGATCAACTTCATATTGTCCTCGCGATGAGTCCTATCGGTGGTGCCTTCAGGGCCCGGCTCAGGAAGTTCCCCTCTCTTGTGAATTGCTGTACTATCGATTGGTTCCAAGCTTGGCCTGAAGACGCTCTGGAGATTGTTGCTCAGAGGTTCCTGGAGGATGTTGAATTGTCTGACGTGCACAGGACGGGAGTAGTAGAACTTTGTAAGAACTTCCACGAAAGTACCAGGATGTTGTCAGAGAAGTTCGAGCGAGAACTGGGTCGACACAACTATGTAACCCCTACATCCTACTTGGAACTTATTTACACTTACAAGAACCTGCTCGGAAAGTGCCGAGACAAGGTGGCCTATCAGAAAAAGAGGTACACTGTTGGGTTGGAGAAACTGGACTCTGCCAGATCTCAGGTGTCTCAGATGCAACTGGACCTCAAGGCTCTTCAACCTCAGCTTGTGGTAGCTAGCAAAGAAGTTGACGAAATAATGGTTGTCATCGAAAGAGATTCTATCGAAGTAGCAAAAACTGAAAAGATCGTAAAGGCAGAAGAGGTTGTAGCAAATGAGCAAGCTGCAGTTGCTAAAGGCATCAAGGACGAATGTGACGCCGACTTAGCTGAGGCTATCCCAATTCTGGAAGCTGCCCTGGCGGCCTTGAACACTCTCACTCCCTCCGACATTACCATCGTGAAAAGTATGAAATCTCCACCTCCCGGCGTAAGACTTGTTATGGAGGCTGTTTGTATTCTCAAGGGCATTAAACCCGAGAGAGTTAACGATCCAGCCACTGGCAAAAAGGTGGATGATTTCTGGAAGCCGTCTCAAAAGGTGCTCGGAGACATGAAGTTCTTGCAAAGTTTGAGGGAATATGACAAGGATAACGTCTCGCCACCAATCATCAAGAAGATTAGAAACACTTACATTCCTAATCCTGAATTCGTCCCTGAAAAGATCCGACAGGCTTCCAATGCTGCTGAAGGTCTGTGTAAGTGGGTCCGTGCTATCGAAGCCTACGACAGGGTAGCAAAGGTTGTTGCACCCAAGAAAGCCGCTCTTGCGATCGCCGAGAGCAAATTTGCCGAGGCTCAAAAATCGCTAAATGCTAAGCGAGCTATGCTGAAAGAAGTCCAGGACAAGCTGCAGAGCTTGAGGGACAAGTTTGAGGAGAACACAAAGAAGAAAGAAGACTTGGAGGTCCAAGTTGACATGTGTACGAAGAAGTTGAACCGAGCGGAGAAACTCATCGGCGGATTGGGAGGTGAGCAGGATCGTTGGCAGACCGCTGCCGCCGAACTTGCTGAACAATACATTAATCTTACTGGTGATGTTCTGGTTTCGTCCGGTGTGGTGGCTTACCTTGGTGCCTTCACCTCTGTCTACAGAGAGGTTCAGGTTAAAGATTGGCTGAAAGCATGTACTGATATCAACCTGCCTTGTGCTGACGACTTCTCTGTCATCAGCACACTTGGTGATCCTGTGAAGATCCGGTCATGGAACATATTCGCTCTTCCAACGGACAATTTCTCCGTGGAAAACGCTATCGTCATCACCAATTCGCGACGTTGGCCGCTTATGATTGATCCTCAAGGACAAGCCAACAAATGGATTAAGAATCTAGAAAAAGCTGCTAACCTCCACACTATAAAGTTGACAGATGCGGACTACGTTAGAACGCTCGAGAATTGCATTCAGTTCGGCACACCGGTAAATGCTTCGGCTTTGTTCGCACATCTTCTGTAGTCGTCGAAAATTGACCTTTTCATCACAGTGGAGGAAACACACCTCTTTCATCTTATTTTATTATATGTTTTTGTGAGACGTATGTACAAACTTTATATTGCTTTGACAAAAAACTCTTTTCAGGTTCTTTTAGAAGATGTTGGCGAAGAATTGGATCCGCTTTTGGAGCCAATTTTACTAAAACAGACCTTCAAACAAGGTGGTGCCATCTGCATTAGACTTGGTGATGCTACCATCGAGTACTCACGTGACTTTAGGTTCTACATCACTACGAAACTGAGAAACCCCCACTATCTCCCCGAAACGTCTGTCAAAGTTACTCTCCTCAACTTCATGATCACTCCCGAGGGTTTGGAAGATCAGTTGCTTGGAATCGTTGTGGCTCGAGAGAAGCCAGAGCTGGAGGAAGAGAGAAATGAGCTGATCGTCCAGTCTGCAAACAACCAGAAACAGCTCAAAGAAATTGAAGACAAGATTCTGGAAGTTCTTTCCAGTTCTGAGGGTAACATCCTGGAGGACGAAACTGCTATTCAAGTTTTGAGTTCCTCTAAAGTGCTCGCTAACGAGATCTCAGAAAAGCAAGAAATAGCCGCGGTCACCGAGAAGAAGATCAACGAAACTCGACAGGAATACCTGCCCATCGCCATTCACTCTTCTGTCCTCTTCTTCACGATTTCGGATCTGGCTGCAATAGATCCCATGTACCAGTATTCACTTCCATGGTATATCAATCTCTTTATCAATGCCATCGACAACTCTGAACCTAACGATGATATCGCTAAACGTTTGGTGCTACTGACAGACTACTTCACGGAGTTGTTGTACAGAAATATCTGTAGATCTCTCTTCGAGAAAGACAAGCTTCTTTTCTCCTTCCTGATGTGCTGTAACATCATGAAGAACAAAGGAAACATGAGTGAGTGATTAAGACTTTGAAATAGGTTTCGCTGATAATTTTTGTTGCAAAACCCACTTTTTTCTATTGAACTGGTTTCATTAACTGAACTAAACTCAAAAAACTGACAAAACTTTTGAAAATAGTATGATTGCCATGTCTCAGAACTGACGGTTGTTATTTACAGACGATGAAGAGTGGAGATTCCTCCTGACGGGAGGTGTCGGACTGGACAACCCTCACAAGAACCCCTACACCTGGATGCCGATCAAGGCGTGGGACGAGATCACTCGACTTTCTGATATAAAGGTCAGTGTTTGTCTGAAAGTCGTTGACATTTAAATTGGTTTAATGGAATTCTCGACGCTTACCTGCAATTTTATCATTGGGAATTTCTTCAGTTCAACTTATGATGTTGGACAAAGATTCAAAATAACTAGCTTAGTGCCCGTCCTCCGGACAAATCACTAATCCACAATTCGGCGCATGGTTTCTAGATCTACTGAACCACCAATTTTGATATAATTTGCAGTTTATTTTATTCCAATCCTGTAAAATATACAACTTTTTTCTTGACAACAGTTAAGTTTATGCTTAAGTTTTATGCCTTTCTAGAACCCAAATTACCTTGAACCTGATTTGTTTGACAATATTTGTAGATCAATACCGTTGAAACAAAATGATAAGCAGCATAGCCAGGGTGCCTGAATAACCACATATTTTACACATTTCCATGTCGTGCCAGCCAGACTGTTTGAATATTCCAGAGCCTGGAAGATAAGTTCCTCCAGCCTCTTAACTTATATGGCTGAAAAACTTTAACCATCTTAAATCAATTGCTTATTCTGCTGTCATTCTATTTCTAAGCATTAAAATTTCCTCGAAAAAGTCAAGACGGAGGGTTGGATTATATGCTTATTACACCGTCGAAAAAGAAAGTAAGAAGTTAAAAGTTATATACTCTGACCAGTTCTAAATCCTGGTGATCATCGTGATGCATGTCATTTTCGTCCTTTTCATTACAGCCTATGTCTAATCATTGACAACTAATTGGTGATCAGTGTGCTGTACATTTAAGCGAACTATACTCGAAGTCTTAAAAATAAAACTAGCACAACAAACTTAGCTTGACAAAACATTATTTTCTTATCTAAGGATTCGAGACTGGCTGACGAACAAAGACCGTAATTGCGCCTTTTTGTTCAATTTTACTAGTGTGCCATATAAAACAAAAGATTCGTATAGGGCTGAATTCTTTCGAGCCTCATAGGGGGATTACAAATGCAGCGATTGCGTAGAAAATTTATCATTTTACCATACCCCATGGGGTTGTACAGCAGCGTCCCGTCATTTTATTCTCGATTCGAATGAGGGTCGGATAAAGTCAGACAACCCATGGGGATTCAGGCGAGGGGTACCTGCAAATATGATACTGCATCGCTAGTTTCAGTAACTTAAAACTGTGACCTTATATTGCGGAAATTTCTGCGTAAAACGCGGATATCCTGCTAATTATAGACTTTTTACGTGTTTAAACTCTGAAGAAGTTACATAAAACATTTCATTTCGCAGGCGTTTGAGGGGCTCAGACAGCATGTCGCAACAGACGAAGAAGGATGGAAGAAGTTGTACGACAGTTCCGACCCTATGGAAGTTCCACTTCCCGGCAAATGGGAGGAGGGACTATCCGAGTTCCAGAAGATGGTCGTGATCAGGTGTCTCCGTCCAGACAAGATCACACCCTTCGTGCAGAGCTTCGTTAAGAACAACCTGGGACCGGTCTACATTGAGCCTCCTCCGTTTGATCTGCCTGGATCTTACTCTGATTCGACCAACACTACACCACTCATCTTTGTCTTGTCTCCAGGCGCTGATCCCATGGTCGCTCTTCTTAAGTTCGCTGATGATCAAGTAAGTTTATTCTGGGATAGTCGGTTAGATAATGGACGTTTTCAGGCGAAATTATGTGAACTTAACGATTAAGATAACTTTGTACAAGCTGTTGAGTAGCTATCAAGTTAATTGTTTTAAAAACTTAATGAAAACTCCTAACAGGGTTTTGGAGGTTCCAAACTTGCCTCTCTCTCACTTGGTCAAGGTCAAGGACCTATAGCTGTGAAGATGCTGGAGAACGCTGTTAAACAAGGAACGTGGGTGGTGCTTCAGAACTGCCATCTTTCAGTTTCTTGGATGCCCACCCTAGAAAAGATCTGCGCTGATTTGGTGCCTGATAGTACACACTCGGATTTCAGGTTTCCATTTCTAGCCCCAAAAATGTTTTCTAATTCATATATATAATCAAGCTATATATGCTGAGGTAAAACGTGGACACACTGATTTTGATTTTTGGTACTCAAATGCCGTTGCCAGTCATGTTCGGGTGAAATTACATTTGTCGCAAGTCTCTATTTCTTAAACACAATATGTTTATTTCAGGTTGTGGCTGACAAGTTATCCTTCTCCTCATTTCCCTGTTCCAATCCTACAAAACGGTGTGAAAATGACAAACGAACCACCCAAGGGTCTCAAAATGAACTTGGTCAGATCCTATCTGGCTGATCCGATCTGTGATTCTGAGTTCTTCAACTCGTGTAAGCAGCCGGCTGCGTTCAAGAAGCTGCTGTTCGGTCTGTGTTTCTTCCACGCCACAGTCCAGGAGCGGAGACAGTTCGGTCCTCTCGGCTGGAACATCCCCTACGAGTTTAACGAGACAGATCTGCGTATCAGTGTAAAGCAACTTCGTATGTTCCTCAACCAGTACGAGGTAAAGGGAGGTGGTTGTTGTGTTGTGAAACTTCAAAGTTTTTTGTTGATATTCTCGATTACAATTTTTTTTGGGTAAATTGACGCTTTTTGTAGGGCAACATGACTTGAGCATGTTTAACTTGCCAATAACAAACTACCTTATATTCATTCAGGAGCTACCCATAGATGCTATCAGCTATCTGACTGGAGAATGTAACTACGGAGGTCGGGTGACTGACAGTCACGATAGACGTGTCATCATAGGAATTCTGGAGAAGTTCTACAACCAGGACATCGTCAACAATGCCGACTATAAGTTCTCCGAAAGTGGCAAATATTTCGCTCCCAAAGACGGAGATTACGACTCGTATCTGGAGTACATCAAGAGTCTGCCAATTTTGACTAAACCTGAGGTCTTTAATATGCACTCCAATGCCGATATAACCAAGGATCAAAAAGAAACCAGTATGTTGTTCGACAGCATTCTCTTGACCGAAGGATCTGTAAGTCTTGTTAACCCATTCTTTTAAATCAAGTCTCTGAAATTCTCCTGATTCTACCTTGAACGTAAGATTATTGGCCTAGTATATATATATATAGAAGCCCTAATTGTAATGCTCAAAATAAAAACAAAAAATTCCATGTTGAACACAATCTATGTTCAGGGTGGTGGCGGAGGAGCTGGAGACAAGGATGAAATGCTACACGAGGTGTCTGGAGGTATCATCGCTAAACTTCCCAAGAACTTCGACACAGAGGCAGCTCTACGTAAATACCCGACCGCTTACAAACAGAGTATGAACACCGTCCTTGTTCAGGAGATGGGCCGGTTTAACGTACTGACTGAATGTGTGCGGTCTTCTCTCATTAACTTGCAGAAAGCTATTAAGGTTTGGAAATGTTACTCATTTTCTCCGTGTCCAAGGAATTTTTTTGTTTTTTTAGTGTGCCATCAATATATCTATTGTTGTTGTATTTAAACAAAGTTCTCTGTTACTATTAGGGATTGGTGGTGATGTCCCAAGAACTCGAAGATGTCGCTGCGGCTGTTATAAACGGTAAAATCCCTGAGTTGTGGATGGGTAAATCATACCCATCCCTCAAGCCTCTTGGATCTTACGTCAACGATCTGATCCAGCGTTTACAGTTCCTGCAAGATTGGTATGACGACGGTGTCCCAAATGTTTTCTGGGTCTCTGGTTTCTACTTCACTCAAGCTTTCATCACTGGTACGATTGATATCATGATTAATTCTTCTTGATATGATATTTCGCTTAATCATCCATCAAATCTTTCGCAATGGATCATGATCCTAAGCATAACTCGTTACTCTACGTTAGATAGTAAACAAATAGCCGATTTCTACTGTTTTGCTTGAAACACTTTATCGTGCAGGTGTGAAGCAGAACTTCGCGAGAAAATACACCATTCCGATTGATACACTCGCCTTTGATTACGAAGTCATGCCTGAAGACTGCGACACTACAAAGCCGCCCGAGGACGGTAAGTGATCGTTCTAGAGCCTTAGGAAAGTTTTAGAGTCAGTTTAAATCGATGTGTGGATGTCATGCACGCAGTGCAGGAATTTCACTATCTGCTTATCGATTTTTCTTGCCGCACCGTCGCTGTTCTTTTTTCTATTTTCAAATTTCACCGTGTTAGTCATTTATCCTACATACTAAGCTTGCTATTGTTAGCAAAAGTGCTTCTTTTGTAAGATGTAAGAAAAACTTAGTTGATGTACATTTTAGTTTTCACGATAAATTTATTACTCATTTATGACTATGAGTTTGACTTTGACTATATAATTCTTCAAAAATCGTTCAAACCTAAAATGACTCGTATTGAAAAACAAACTTTAAATGTATGTCAATTGCAGGAGCGTACGTGAATGGTCTCTTTGTGGATGGTGCCCGTTGGGACCGCGAGAAAAACGTGTTCGCGGAGTCGACACCAAAGGTCCTATTCGACACAATGCCGATGATCCTGATGAACCCGATGAAGAAAGTGGATATCCCCGACCGCCCCATCTACTGGTGTCCTGTGTATAAGACAAGCGAGAGAAGAGGAGTGTTGTCCACTACCGGTCACTCAACCAACTTTGTCATCGACATGAGACTTAGCTCCGATAAACCTGAAATGCATTGGGTATTGAGAGGACTCGCTCTTTTGTGCCAGCTTGATGATTAACTTTTTATACTAGGTCTAGCATTTATAGCTGCAAGATAAAATCAGAAGTCGCTTGTTTACAGTTGTATATTTGTAGAGTTTTGTAAATAACGTTTCTTTCAACCACGTTTATATAATGTAGATATTTATATACTATTCTATGTGCCTTAAAAGCCTAGTTGCAAGTTAGCAGCTTTCATATTGAGATGATGTGGATTTTAAAATGTACAGAAAACGAGTTTTTGCATTTGTAATTATTTTGCGACTTAAACCGGTTGTTGTGGTTATTACGGTGATCATCACTATGGTTTTTGCTAACCGCAAGAAAATGCTCTCTAATTGGATGATCATCGAAAGGTTATAATTCGTAAATCATCAACTTCATTCCCTGGGGAAAACAGTCTTTGTTGATCGGAGGGGACCGTAATGAGAGCCCTGCAGCGCCCGGTAACACTAAAAACTTCAAGACTTCATGCAGCATTTTTTACTATGCTATTGCTATATTAAAGAGATTGTATTCGTACTTTTCCGATGAAATTTAAAATTTTATTGAAAGTTATGAGTAAACATTAGTTTGTCGCGGTGATACCCGACTCACGCAGCTGAAGCTGAACGATCGTTCGTTAGAACGGTAGACGGATATCATCTCGTCAAACATAAGTAAAAAGTAGAAATCATTATCATGAATATTGATGCATCATTCCATTATGATTAATTTTATTAATTGAACGAACTGAAAGTAATTAGTTGAGCGTCCCACCTTCAGATAAGATGAATGGCATATTATTATGAGAACGATTGGAATGGTTTATGTTAAATTATAGATTAATAACTTACTCGTTGCGATTTTCTCAAATAGCATGTTTTTTCATTATATTCGACGAGATTATGTCCGTCTACTGTTTTAGCGAAACGTTCAGCTTTCAGCTTTGAGCTGCGAGGGTCGGGTATCATGTAATTGTATCACCACGACAACATTAAATTAGTCACGGTGATACCCGACTCTCGCAGCTCAAAGCTGAACGTTTCGTTAGAACGGTAAACGGATATAATCTCGTCAACATTATATGCGCCATTCACATCGTGTTGATTGACGAAATGATACCCGATAACCCCACTCGCGCTCGACTTCAGACTTATTAGCTTCACGTACTGCGCCAGCAGTAACTGTGAGCAGACCAGCGCTTGTCGCGGTGATACCCGACTCACGTTGACGAGATGATATCCGTCTAACGTTCTAACGAAACGTTCAGCTTTAGCTGCGTGAGTCGGGTATCACCGCGACGGCGCGACAAGACTCACGCAGCTAAAGCTGAACGTTAACTTAGACGTTAGACGGATATAATCTCGTCAAACCAGCGCCTGTAGTCAATATGTACTGACATGACTTAACGTCCGCGTCAATGTACAGCAGCGCGAGCGTGCACCTTACCGAGCGCTGCGCGGCTCTCTCTACGTCCCCCTCCGATCGGGAGGTCCCCAGGCAACGTGCACCCTCTTGCCATTTTTGTACAGCAGCGCGCACCCTCCCGTCAGACAAGTCATTTTATTCTATTTGCTGATCTAACCAGAGCCCTTTTGCGCGCGCGGCGTAAGCACCTGGTAAGGTGAACGCTTCGAATGGGGGTCAGACAGTACAACAACCGCGTCGCGTCAGTGGTCAGGATGCGCGGCCCGGCTCGGCTCGCGTTGTACAGCAGCGCGCGCAACCTCTGCAGTTGCAGTCATTTTATTCACTTTAAATGAGGGTCGGACAAAGTCAGACAAGAGTTGCGGCGTATAGCGTGCGTAAGCACTTGGTTAAGTGCAAGGCGAGGTTCGCCTAACCAGGTGCTTACACTGCGCGCGGCGGCTGCTACGCACCTCTGGTGGCGCGCGCTTAAGGACTGTGGTTAAAGCAAATGCGGGGTGTTGCTCCAAGTCCAACCAGAGCCCTTTTAAAGCAAGTAAGTAAGTAAGTAAGTAAGTAAGTAAGTAAGTAAGTAAGTAAGTAAGTAAGTAAGTAAGTAAGTAAGTAAGTAAGTAAGTAAGTAAGTAAGTAAGTAAGTAAGTAAGTAAGTAAGTAAGTAAGTAAGTAAGTAAGTAAGTAAGTAAGTAAGTAAGTAAGTAAGTAAGTAAGTAAGTAAGTAAGTAAGTAAGTAAGTAAGTAAGTAAGTAAGTAAGTAAGTAAGTAAGTAAGTAAGTAAGTAAGTAAGTAAGTAAGTAAGTAAGTAAGTAAGTAAGTAAGTAAGTAAGTAAGTAAGTAAGTAAGTAAGTAAGTAAGTAAGTAAGTA
>JH152721.1:75064-102856 GCA_000226015.1 Mnemiopsis leidyi | reverse complement strand
ACATATATCTTTCTAAAATAACAAACTGTTAATGGAAAAATAAAAACCGAAAACATCCCCTTCCCATCTACATTTTAAAAAAGTAAGAATAAGAGAATAGAACAACATTTATAAATTACTAAGAATCCGACCTCTTTGATTGCTCTAAAAATTACACTGAACTATATGGCTTACTCTTGTGGCAGTGGTGATATCCCTCTCTCCTTTATTGTTTGTGTGTGTGTGTGTGTGTGTGTTGGTTAACGGGCGATGCGCGTCTAGAATTGTCGCCAGGCCAGAAATGCGCCATGCCAGAAATGCGTGAGAGTGCGTGATGGCCGCGACAGTAGGTTATCAACTTGTACAGCAGCGCGCACCCTCCGTCATTTTATTCTCCCGTCATTTTATTCTCCCGTCATTTTATTCTCCTCTATTCGCTTAGAATGAGGGTCGGACAAAGTCAGACAAGTTATCAACCTACAAGTGTGTTGGGTATATTTTAATTTTTAGCTTCATGTTCATTCCAATTTGATAACCTAGCTAGACTTTTAAAAATAAGCTTAACATCTGTAGGAAGAACTTTGAGAATATTGGACTGCAATGCATGAATGAGATATTTTAGCTTCGGGACCAATCTTTAACATTTAATGAAAACGGACTCAATTACTCGCCAGTTGGGCGGTGTGTCAACCAAGGGTGCCATAATATCAAAACCTTATTTAACCCAGCCTTGACCATGTGTTAATAGCTCAGCCAACGAATCTTCGATAGTTTATGCTGATAATTAATGATACACGATCTGTTGCAGTGATGCCTGACTTTCGCAACTCAAAGCTGAACGGATGACGGATATAATCTCGTCAATATGCGCTTAGGCTTACTCCCAGAATAAAGAATTTAAATTTACTACCGCGGCTGTCGACGGGAAACATCTTCCAAATTGGTAACTTAGTTCCCGTTTGTAGGTTGATAACCTACTGTCGCGGCCATCACGCGCTGTCACGAAAAAATTCTAGACGCGCATCGCCCGTTGAAGTTCCCGTCTGCAGCGGCATCACCCTCTTATCACGTTATTAGGAGAACCTGGTCCATCCCAGATCCGTCAATCCTAGAGAAGTGTACAAAGGGCATTTGCCTATGCAATCTTCTTTGGTCGACTCAGCCGAATGACCGGGAAACCGTGATTGAGGGTTAAATGAGGGTCTCCGTTGAAAGATCTAGAATCTTCCAGGAGCCCCTCTAGTATAACTGTAAAAGCCTGTGTACAGGTGTAACAAATACAAATACCCTGATAAAACAATAATTTTTTAATAAAACAATAATTTTTAATTTCGACAGCAATCAAAATATAAGATATATCAATTCAATAGCACAGCTATTGTCGTCTACGTCTGCTGTACACCCCAAATGCAGTGAAGAAGCTGATTTCAGGTGATGTCATCTTAATTGTTCACACGTCTGTGTCGTTTTCTTGACTGTAGAAACATGCACATTTGCATCTTGAATCTAACAGTGTCCTGAATGTGTAACTCCTGTTAATCTTGATGTCCAATTTTCATCAAAGCACTTCAAATTTGTCTCTTTCACAGCCCGCTGAAGGTTCAGACTAGCTAATATGTATACTAGTCATGTTCTTAAAATAAAACTTAAACTACCTGTAATTCAACACTCAATCAAACTAATTCAACCCACGTTTATTACTAAGGTAAAAAGTATCTTAATTGAAAAATTAAGTACTCGTACTTATGTCATGATGATATCTTAATTAAAAGTTTTAGTTTAGATATCAGTCAATAACGGCTTATTGGTATTGTATATTTTTAAAATAGTTCATACACGATATGGTATAGTTGAAATTGAATATCAAAATTTAAAAAAATGTACTTTCAGTCAAATATATTTCAGTCCAGGTCCCAGTTACAATCCCGGTTCTAGCCATTTTTACCAATCTCAGTCCCTGCTGAAAAAGCAATCCTGGTCGATCATTGACTACACCGCCAACCCATGAAGAATATGATAGTGTCCCATCTTTTTTCTGGCAAGAATGCCTTGCCTCTGGTCGAACTGTCAGCCCTAAATAACTTTTGACCTTTTGTCCTGGAGCATATTGTACCACCTTTATTTTATTTGTTGTTAAAATGCAGGAGAATATGCCGTTGTAAGACAAATTTTTCACAAAATGCTGAATCAATGTGACCATTTTGCCCTTGACTTAAAATCACCATGTAGCACACAGTATTTCTTACCAAATGTTAGAATATTATTTCTAAGTATCCATGATTGCTTGGTCATACTGACTAAAAGTGAGACATAGTCCACCCTTAATCTAACACTTGCTTTTTATAGCATGCGTATAAAGGAAGTTTTGCGAACCAGCAATCTTTCATGGAGTCCTGGTCAGGTTCATCCTTTGTACATTGCTGCTGGGACAAGTGCTAAGCAGCTTGATGCATCATTCAGGTGACTTAAGCTTTATCAAATTTGTAAGAAAAATTAATTTTTAGGAAAAATGAATCAATTTAAGAAATAGGAAGTCTCATACATCAAATTTCAGCACATCTTCAACATTAGAGATTTTCGAGGTTGACACTTCAACCAAAGGATGGGACATGCCTGTTAGGGGTTCTTTGACTGTCTCTTCAAGGTGATTATAATGTTCATTTCTGCAATTTTGATTCTTTGTATGATGTTTTTTTCTACATTGTGCTGATTCCCATCAAGTTACGTTAATAATTTTGTTATTCAATATATTTTTTGTCAAAATTCCTATCCAAAATTTCAGGTTTAATGTCATTAATTGGGGAAGTGTTGAGCGAGAGATGGGATTGATAGCTGGTGGGGGTGACAATGGAGTTATCTCTCTCTGGGATCCTGCCAAGATTTTAAGGTATTAATTTTCAGCACTTTTCAGGAAATGTTTACTTATGAAGCAATAGCTTGCTTTATTTTTTGCTTGCCATATTTTGATCCTATTTTAATCCATAACTTTTAGTGGAGGGGAAGATGCACTTGAGTGTGAGCTCCCAAAACATTGCGGTCCTGTGCGCTCAATGGATTTTAACCCTGCTAAAAAATGTTTGCTTGCTTCTGGGGCAAGTGCCAGTGAGATCCATATTGTTGACATCAACAACCCATCCGTCCTTATGACCCCTGGTCCGAAAGCTCAGGTGAATCCATATAGTTATCACACTATATCTTAACCCTGATTTCAATTTTTCATATATCTGATCTTGACTGGTTTTAGTACGAAATATAAACACTCCTTCCATTTGTAGCCAGAAGATGATGTTGTAGCACTAGCCTGGAACAAACAAGTCGAACACATATTGGCATCTGCTCATCCTAACTCTGCACGTTCTATTGTTTGGGATCTCAGAAAGAATGAACCTATAATTCAAGTGACAGATGCTTCAAACCGAGTTAGGTGTAGCTGTATAGCCTGGCATCCTGACGTGGCAACTCAGTTGTTAACTTGTTCAGATGAGGATAGATATCCTGTTATCCAGATGTGGGATCTGAGATTCGCTACAGCTCCAACAATGGTTTGTTGAATAATTGTTCAGTCCTGCATTACTTTTATATGCCTCACTGAGTCCACATATTGCAATCATTTGAGTCAAAGTCGAGGTAAAGTTAAGACATATTGTCTCATGTCAGGTTTTGGAGGGACATGGTCGAGGTATCCAGACCTTAGCTTGGTGTGGTAGTGATGGTGGAATGTTGTTGACCAGTAGTAGAGATGATCACATGATCTGTTGGAATCCTAACAATACTGCTGTCCCTGGTGGAGAGGTAATAATCAAGAACTTTCTCATTTTTTGATATCCCTGTAGCTCATAACTTATCTGACCCTTTTGTAAAAATAACAAGACATTCCTATAATTAACAGTTTACTTTTTTCCTCAGTTATCTTACCAGAGTTTAAAGTTAATATATCATCAACAAAATATTGACTTTTTCTACTCCACAGAAACTTGTTGAGTTTACTGCGCCAAGTCAGTGGACGTTTGACATGGGATGGTGTACAAGGAACCCCTATCTTGTTGCTTCCTCTGCTTTCTCGGGGAAACTCTCTGTCTTCTCTCTCTTCGGTGGGAACGAGGAGATTCCAGAACAACCAGAAAGAGTAAGTTCCATGACCCTGGTTCCTGGCGTCACCACAGAGACCAATCATGTATGACTTTCTGAATATGTAGTATGTACGAAACTCAAGAACTTACTTTCTCGACGAATTTGGAATTCCACGATGGGTGGCGTAGTAGTTTCATTTACGCCTCCCATGCAGCAGACCAGGGTTTGATCCCTCAGGGTGTAAGAAAAGGGGATGAACACCTTAAGCTACTCCATCTAAGCGAGTGACCTAAATTTGCATTTGCTTGCATTGTTCACACCTGAACAATCACAAGGATAACAGTTTTCAAATTTCAGACACGAATAAGCAGCGACCCGTTTGCTCCTGGTCCCCCACCACCTTCTGCCCCTATGAACATCCCAACCATGAACCAAGCTCCGAAGTGGCTGATGAAACCTTGCGGTGTTTCTTTCGGGTTTGGTGGCAAGCTCATCTCATTTGACTCCACATCGAACGAGGTAGTTGAAAATTTTCAAAATAAGAAGTTCCATAGGAAGGATTGTTTTATTCGATTATACGCGGGTTAAGGAAATCAGTGAAAGACATACCGTGAAGTATATCTCATTAGCAATATAAAAATTCAAGACACACTCCAACCTTGCTTGTTAAACTGAATAGTAGGAGTAACGGCTTAAAATTGCATCAAGAGACTGCCCGCCGCGCTGGCGAGTCTTGTAATAAAGCAACTGATTCAATAAAAATAACTCACTCAACTGTCGTTGTAGCTATCTATAAATTTATTTCAACAAGAAAATACGATAAGTAAGCGGCTGCCAAATGTTTTACCGTTCTACGATGAAAATGGTGACTCAAAATGTTTGTCTAGATACCTAATAAGTACCTTACACAGATCACAGTTATGCAAGTAACGACAGAGACAGAGTTATTGGAGAGATCCGAGAAGTTGGAGCAAGCTTTACAAGAAAACACATTGCTGCAGTTCTGCAGCGACAAAGCTGATGCAACTGACGACACTGACGACAAACAGATATGGAGTTTCCTTAAGGTAACGATCTTGTCATCAATATTTGGTTTTTGTTATCACAATTCTCTAGATTGTACTTCTTTGTCCCTACTCCCTTATCTAGCATTTCTCACTCTGATCGTGTAAAATGAAGTTATCTGCCCTCGCTAAGTACGATATCGTAATGAGGTAAACTTTAGTTCTAACTTTCGTTGTAAAGTACAGTTTTATAGAGCCCTTCGTAAACATGTGTATCCTCCCCTAGTCCACATTTGATGGTAAGCCGAGACAGAAATATCTGGAGTTGCTGGGCTACAAGGCGGAGGATTTAAAAGACATGGTACAAAACTTGTCGGAAACAGTGGGCGAACTCACGCTGGACAACGATACTGCCATTATCAACAAGAGTGATGCTGACAGTTCCAGTTCAGAGAAGGTTTGTTTGTTTGTGGGCCGTTCTTTTGCTAGCTATTTATGTTGTGCAGCATTTTACTTAACTTGCAATGAGGGGAATCCTATTGCCGATGTAAGGTCAACTTAGACCTTTACTTGGTATTCTCAAATTTTTCTACCGTGAAAGTTATTACTGCTTCGGCTCCCAGACGGCAACTAAACTATATCCGCTGAAAGGTGACTTTTAGCTCATGATAATGATGATTTTTAGCCCATATAATCAAATTTTTAGAAGCGTTTTCAATAGGAATCACTGTATGAATGATTTTCAGTCTTCCGTAAAATTTAGGTGCTTTTTGCATCCCTTTTTTACACGTGTTGCTTTGAAAAATTTTTTGTGTGTGCACATTTATTACTTCTTGTAGGATTCCGACAAGGAAAGTTCTGAGACTGAAGATGAAGGAAAGGTAATACAAACTGATACAATTCAGCGTCTAGATGCGTGTATTATTAATGCTTAGTGCATAAAATCGATAATCCTGGGACTTGAACATGTATTGTTTTTGTTTGCAGTACCTCGTTGCTTAGCTGCTTGTTGCTTAGCTGTGGATGTCTTTACCTTGCTGCCATAAAACCTTTTGACCACTATAATCTATCTGTGATGTTCTTGTTTTTAAAACATATTGATTTTAATTTATTACGTATATTTAGTCATGAGTGCGATTATATTGTGTTATTTAACTCTCCCTCTCAGCTGCTTCTTGTATCTCAACACCTGGTATATAATTAGACTTCTAAACCTATATTTGCTTTGGATTTATTCACTCGAATCGAGCTTAGAATTTGAGACAAACTTTTAAACCATATAAAATTAAACTTCTTTACACCTTAGCCTGTGTAATTTACTGTGTGTTGTATAGATACTTAGTTTTGACGCACTCTAACTAACCTAAAACCTTTTCTTAGATCTGTAACCTCTGCTATATTTCAGGCTACAAAACCGCTTGTGATAGACACAAGCACAGGAGTGGATGGCCTTATCTGTCGTGCTATGCTTCTAGGTGAGAAATTGTTGTAGCTAGGGCTGAGGACTTCGTAATTATTTGTATTTGTTTACACTGGCTAGTGTAATACCGTATCGATAGCCGGTAGTGTACTTGAACTCAACTCAATTTTGCTAGGTCGCCTGAGCCCTGAGTTGTGTACATTTCATTTAACCACGTACTGCTTCTAAACGTACCTCCGTACACTGTACTACGACGTACGTATTATATACTCGATTGTAGTTTATATATACAAAGACATGACCATGTACTTTATCCAGGTCAGTTCGAAGTTGTGGTAGATCTCTGTCTTAAGGCGGGCAGGATGGCAGATGCTCTGGCTGTAGCCATGGCTGGGGGACGAGAACTTTTCCAGAAAACCCAGCAGGAATATTTCCGGCAAGCCACTTCCCCTTCTGCTGCCGTGAGTTTTATCTTTAACATCTTTAGTATATTATAAGTATTGTTGACAAATATTGACAAGTTATAAGGGATCTCGGATGTTTATCGTCTTTGTGACCGAGAGCACGGCATTAGTAAAAACAGAAAGTATGTATGTTGTTCCTGCGATAGGAGAATACGCGAAGTTTAACCATTTGGGTATCGCTGTAGCTTGATCTGGCAGGCAGATGATTATCGGAATCGCTTTAAGAATGATACCGAAAGATGAGTGGTTAAAATTGTCATCCTAGAACTACCTGTGTGATACACTTGGCCTGTAAACTGTAAATGGTTTGATAAGCTTTGGAGCAAACGTAAATTTCTATCCTTCGAGAGAGTTGAATATTCACGAAATTTAGAACAAAACTGGTCGAAATCGGTATAATTTTGTCCAGGTGACATTTGCTGCTTATAATATGTAACTTCAAAGATAAGAAGTTCATATCATGTTCATATTCTGCTCGCCGTCAAAAACCTTGCTTGATGTGAAGATAAACGACTGCCCAGATTTCATGGACTTTGTTGAAAAATCAAAACATTACAGTTACTGTCGTGCATCATCTCGCAACGGTGGTCCAACTTGGTGGAATCAGTAGATCTGTCTAACTGGAAAGAAGCTCTTGCTATACTCCTCTCCTACGCCAAACCTACTGAGTTTAATGCTTTATGTGGTTTGTAACTTGTCTATATTTCATTCTTGTCTAGTAAAGTGCTGGCAAATTGATTTATATGAGATTCTACGGAAGCAAAGTTTCTTATCTCCGTGAACAATGACAATCTCTACCGGCAGTTCTAAGTATAACATCAATAACAATTCTGTTTAAACAGATACCTTGGCTGGGAGACTAAGTGGAGATCCCAACTACTCGCTAGAAGCTACACTTTGTTACATCTGCAGTGGGAACGTGGCTGAGTTGCTGGAATGTTGGCAAGATGCCAATTCTGAGGATAGTTCTAGTCCACTGCAGCTTCAGGTTTTTTTCATTGTTGAATGTTCAGTCGTGATTTCCTTTCCTTGAATTTCTCTTATTTCATGTCACATTTCTCTGAACATAGTGAAGTTTAACTTCCTATCTCGCAATGTTATGTTTTACTTCCATGACTCCGTTTATAATGACGTACATATTTTACACCCGATATATTTCACCTCACACATGGCATGTTTTACCTGACATTACAAGGTTTCCCTTTAACAGGAGTTGATCGAGAAAGTGATGTGTCTTCAAAGTACAAACAGTACGAACAGACCTCTGGATGGGGATAAAGTGGTAGCTAACCTCCTCAAATATTCCCAACTTTTAGCTGAGCAGGGAAAACTTTCTAACGCTCTCACCTACATAAGTGCAACTCCTACTGTAAGAGTTCTTCATGATTACTCAGAGTTTTGCCCTGATTTTCGTTTATTCATTTAACATTTTATGCGATAAATTATTTAATATTCATCTGTCCTGGTATTACCTATTTATAGATCAATACCGATGATATTACTGTCAAGAACACGATTCAAACAATTGTAGTCGTATCTCATTAAATAAAATTGCTACTATCAATTCCACATCTAACTCTATAACAAGTATTCATGTTGTTAATCCCGCAGGACGCAGCAGCTGAGTTCAAGTACAAGTTACACATGGCCATTAACGACCCCTCCCTCCCGCGTCCTCCCGTACCTTATGTTCGGGCTAGACTCCCTTCTGCCGCGTCAAGTGTTACGCCTAGTGTAAGTTTCAACATTTTTTTAAATAGACTAGCTATCGGTTATTCTACCTCTTTTCAATGTTAAAGTGTTAATGTTAGATACTATTTCATCTGCAATTCAACATTCTACTAATTCTATAATTTCAGTCTCCAGCCGCGAGTACATATACCGGGTATACAAACTCCACGTATAACCCCACAGCTTACACTCCGAGCAGCTACGCGCCTAGCTCTGCCCCCAGCTACGCACCTAGCTCTGCGCCAAGCTACACGCCAAGCTCCTACGCTCCAACTGCGAGCATAGTGTCTGGAACTTCATCCTACACTCCACCCGCCAAGGTTACAATCTGATCTCTTAACAATCAATATTCAATAATCGTATCTCTGACACTAACCTATTGAACCTATTGAACCTATTCATCACGCCATCTGCGGACCACCTTTCTGGCTGCACCAGTCAATCATGGAGTTTGAGTTCTTTGCCGTATATCCGGGAGTAGGGGGAGTATCAGGAATGTTGACCATGAATGTTCCAAGAGAGATTTTGAAAGTGTTCAGATCTGTGAGTGTGTTCACTTCTCTTGGAAGCAGGTTGCATAACATTCCTGCTCTAACGGAGAAGGAGTTATCGTAGTGAGACATTGCCAATGCTGAGGCTTTTTTACTGAGGGATGGTAGTACAATCTTGATACCAAGTCTTGGATTGTTCCTGAAGACCATGCCGATGTCGTTCGGGCATATACCCTGCAATATTTTCCAGACATGTATAATCATATAAGTGGGACAAAAGTGTGTTCGTTGTTTAGTAGATGTTCTGATATATAAGGTATTTTCCACCCGGTTGTACTGGTAGCCTTCGGTGACAGGCATTGTGCATTTAATACATGGAACACTGATTCGGGGGTCCGTTCCATGGGGCTGTGGGTGCTAAAACTACAAATGCTTCTACAGTTTACTTATAACGGTTTGTTTAGGCATTACAATTTTTGAAAACCTAACCCCCACTTCCCTACAGATAGCGTACCAACCCCCAGCCTACAAAGCTCCGGAACCTCCAGCTCCGACTCCGGCTCCCCAGCAACCAACATTCCAACCTCCCCCAGTCAACTACCCTCCAGCTCCCTCCCACTCCCAACCCCCGGCAACTTACACTCCACCAGCACCTGGATCATTCTCTGGGTCGTCCGTGTCCAACTTTACCCCCTACATGCCAGGACCTGGAGCAGAACCTTCAACTCCTCCTGCAAGTATGTACATATTCTCGTGTGTTTACAGTGTTTACATTTCTTTGTTTACTTGACATTAGTCACTTTGATAGACAGAATTGGCAACTCATATCTTTAAATGCATTGTATTTTTAGAGCCTGTTGCCCGTCCAAAGGGAGCGTGGAACGATCCACCTATGTTAAAGAAGAAGACCGTGACAATTCCGCCAGTAGCTGCTCAAAAGATCACGACACCTGTTGTCGGTCCTGTCAAAACAGGTAAAAATACACTCGGAAAATGTTGATGACGTGACAAAATTAAACCGCCTGGAATACGCGCTAATATGTTTCTACTATTTCAGCATTGCGCACTTTACTTTATTTTGCGCGCACTATGAAAATTTCATAATCCCTACTTTCAGTTGACCTGGATCCGTATTCCCCCGCGAATTACCCTGCCCAGGAACCCGGTTTCCAGCAGCCATACAATCCTAACTCTTATCCTGCTGCCCCTGCTGAACCAGCTCCTGTCCCCGTAAGTCTCTTTGTCACATCATAGGACATGTTTAATTCCCAGATCCGCCAATCTTCGAGGAGTGCACTAAGGGCATTTGCCTATACAATCTTCTTCTGATGACTCAGCCGAAAGACCGGAAAAGCATCATTAAGTTTTAAATGAGAAGGGTCTCCGATTTAAAGTCTAGAATCTTCCAGGTGCCCCTTCAGTCTAACTGTAAAGTCCTGGGTCCAGGTGGACACTTATCTGCTGAAGTTTACACTAGGTAACAGGGTATACGTTATGCCGCTAACAATTAGTGGATTATTTAACACGATCACTTTCACAGGCTCCTGTAGAAAAACCCCCCGTCCCCGATCATTATCTTCCAATGTTGAGCGCACTGGAGTCTGCCACCAATGATTGTAAAAATGTTTCCCAAAATCCGGTAAGTTCCACAAGCTTTTTCATCATTTTTTGAGTGGACATCAATTTGCGGTTAATCGTGAATGTTAAGTAATGAGTGATCATTTTTGGTTAAAGCTCAATAATCTTCTCATTTATTAAAGTTATCAAGACCGATCACTTCAGACGCACCGTAGAAAGTTAGAAGAAGTAACAGTTAAGTTGGAGGCGCTCAAAGACAAGTTAAGATACGACGCTGTCTCAGGAACTGTAGTTGAAAGTCTTAACCAGATTGCTGGAGGTCGGTTAAATTTTACAGTTAAATCAGTAAACTAGCGTTCTTTAATTGAAAATCCTTACCAATAACTAACGTTACCCACCTCCTTGTACTGTATATTGTTATCGGCATGAGTTTACTCAAAGTTCTGTGTATCACTCGCTTCACTTAGATATTATAGAAATATTTCTTCTTAAAATTTTATTTTTGTGTTTCAGCACTGCATGTAAAAGACTACAACACCGCCCTGTACTACCACAGTCATATCGCTCAAACTGCTAACTTTAGTGAAGTCGGGTCGTTCTTACCCGGAATTAAAGTTCTTCTCCAGGTATTGTATGACGTGTTTTTTAACGGATTCTGCGTTTCGTACTATTCCTAACCCAAAGGTCATGGATGTTTGATGTCAATTTTAACAAACTCTATTGCTCTAAACTCTTTAAACTAATTTTCCAACTTCAGATCGGAGCACAGCTACACGCAGTACACCACTATTAGACTAGGTTACCCATCAGTACCATATCGTAGGACTTTTCTGTAGAGTTTTAATAATTTTTGCTGGAGCTGTGTTACGTGATAGCACGTACTTTTTATTGAAACAGACTTGAATTTACAACTGAAATAATGAAGATGTTTGAAACGTACTACATATATACTAACGATTTTTTCAATTGAATTAACCAAAATTGAAATAGTAATTTCTACTAGATCGTATTTCGCAATCTAATTTTGGGAATTTTTCAACTTTCAAGTAATTTTGAACCAGAAGTGTGTAAAATTTGATAGTGTAAATATCCGAACACTGCAGTGTATTTACCAATTGTAGGCGGATATGTACAGTTGTTCTAAGGCATATTTATGTGGTGCATTGTATGCATAATTACGCATATATTTCATTGTGATTTATATATGATGGTTCTTGTGATACGTAAAACGGTTTTGTTCATTTTTCAGTAAATTCTGAGTATTTTCTACCTGGATTCAACAAATGATACCGAATATTTAGTTTATCGAAATCATCAGAACCCTGATGTAAATGGAAATATTTACAAACAGAACAGCATTTCAACGATTGTTCTGGAAGACCAGCATTCTAAAAATTAAAATACCAGTCTTATATTCCCAAAGTTAGACAAATCTGATGTTGCTGATTCATCTTTCAAAAGCAAACTGGTAGCAGCAAATTCCAGTGTTCGGAACAATGGCTCGAATACCAGGAAACGTGGAAGATCAAGCCGTGCATACCTCTGAACCCAACTTGGTGACAAACGTGGTTTCAGGAATCGACTTCCAAATCTTCCGGTGTTCACTAACAAGTAGGTATTTTGAGGGGGTAAAAACACTGTTTGGGTTGGTTGTTATATTCCCTAGAACAACGTACAGGACATACCCCCTGTTGTACCTAAACTTATGTCATGAACTGGCAGTATCTTTTATTACACGCAGCGGTAATTACTTAGTTATATCTACTAGAATATAAACACCTAGGTGACTCTAATCTCTCAAAAACTTAACTCAATGCACTGGTTGATGTTACTATGCACTAATTGGTCACGGTCAATGCATAAATCTATTAAAAGATTACAAAATTCTTCTCCGTCAATAAGATCAATCCTCATACACTTGTTGACAGTCGATTGACATCGTCAGGAAAACGGTGATTTTCAAGTGTGATTAGAATGTTCTCTCACTGAAACACTGACTTTATCCGATACGGTGTCATCGACTGTTTGGTCTGACTACAAAAATTATCTTCCAGATAGAACACATACTCATTACTTAATCTCAACAATTCATCTCACATCAATAAATATCGATATAAAAATTCCAAATTAATTTTCCCTTACTGTTAAACAAAATCACGACGGTTTGACTTTCAATTCCTAGCAATAGTTTCTACTATTAGTGAAGAACTGAAGCAAGTAAATTAGACTCGAAATTCATGTGAATTGAGATACTCACCGTGATTTCGCTTCCGCTGACTATATCCTGTCATATGTTTTACATGCAAAAAGCACCTGTACAAGAACTAACATTTATAACACTACGAAAAAAAGAAGATACTTTATAGTTGACTTAAATTGTCAAGTGCTTTTCGCATTTTGGGTTGCAGTACACTCTGGAACTAGCAGAACGCCAATTGGTGTAAAACATCTAACATCAGCCAACATTTGACCAAACAGCTAGTTTTTCCTAGTAGTTCGTGTGTTTATGTACATGGTACATTAGAGATAATCTCTAGCAATTCCTATAAAAGTCCGACATTCGTTCATTTTTGTGCTGCTGGAGTGGAAACATCCATTCCTATCTGAGAAAAACCTAGTTCGATCGTTCTAGCAAGAGATTATCTCGCGATTCAAACATCTGTAATATGTAGATCAGAATTGCTGGGAAGGCAAACCAAAAATAAACCCTTGGTTGCAAAAATGAGGATACGAAAAATTTCAGGTATGCGAGTTTAAAATTTAAAGTGAGTGGTTAAAATTACAAGATCGTGGTATACAAATGCAGAAGGGATACATTTAATTTTTAAGGAATACTCAGCAGGCCAGGAGATGATTTAAAAAATTTCCCAGCAATTCATCGACTCATAAATTAAATCATACAAACTACGATAACAGTAGTAACACTACAATATAAGATAATTGCTTGGGAGCCTGGTGCAGGACCCGGCATCGTGACAAGTTCACTGAAATGACCATGAAGACAGACCCTGAACCTTGATATACTAAACCAGAAATTCCTAACTACATACTTCAAATACTACAAAATCTACAAAAAATCTCAGTAAACATATAAGTATTGTTAAAATATCAATTATCGGACAGACTATACTTAAACATTTCGTATATCCACCAACATATAGCAGTTGATGGGGCTATGGTTAACATTCTAGGTGCCCAACCCTTGTAAAAACCACTGAGTCCAGCCATACGGTAAATTGTTATCAGTCCGTTCGAAATTCCTCTCACCGCAGGTTGCTTGGAATCGGACATCTGAAATAGATGGGATTATTCCACAATAGGTACAGTAAGATAGAATAGATAAAGAGTTTTTTTTTCTCGCTTTGAGATTCGAGTAGAGCAGTAAGGAGCCAGGTAATAAGAAGGCCAGAAAATCACTGATTTAGAGCAAGTTAAAAAGAACGAAAATTGGCAAATCCCTCACCGTGGGTTGGGTGTTGAGTAGTGTTTTACAGACGTCGAATGGAGTAGTAAGTGCTGCCGCCAACCCACCAGCCAGGCCTCCGCTAACTATGTGTATCATCGGTCTGAAAGATTTGAAATGTTTTATGTTGATCTCGGGAGAAGCTCGGGAAAGGACGGTACAAGGGTTTGTAAAAAATTGTCAAATAAGCGCCAGTAGATAAGTACGGTTTGAGGCAGTTGCCATTATAAGTCGTTTGCATTACCTGTACTCGTTATCTGGGTTGAGATAGCGCTTCAATCGCTCGTACGCCATGAAGTGGACGCACTGCTGTGGAATGTTCATGCAGATTTGCGTACCGTACGATCTGTAAAACGACCGTACACCTTCCTCCTTCCACATAGACTTGGAACAATGCCAGCTGGACTGGTACGATGATTTAAACTTCTGCATCCTCTGCTTGACAGCTGAGATGAGAATGTGTAATCGGGAAACTTGTTTCAAGAACGGAGTTAGGCAAGCAAGGTCTAACCAGAAATTTTGACATTTAGATTCTGTCATGATTCTTAATCACTTCATGGCTAATCACTTATCTACATGCATCATCTAAACTACATGCATCATCTAAACTATATGCAGATTTTGCATAAGTTAGGATGGCTTGTACGTACTATTAACGATATATATATAAGATCGACTTACGTTAGGCGCGCGGCGCGGCGCACGAGCCGAAATTTTCGTGGGAAAATATCAAGAATATTCGTAAATCTGAAGAACGTTTGTGCGGGCATGACCGAATTTGCCAGTCCCACCCAAAGTCCAATGACGCATTAAAGTTTAAGTTCCTTAAGGTGTTGTTCATTATTCATTGTTGCCTATCATTTCCAAAACATTTTATCATTCATGCATGTAACCAGACACCATCTCAAACTAATTCATATCTGTTTCGAGTCAATTACGGATGGCTGTGTTGCTGCTGGCTCGGACAAGAAAACTAAGTTAACTCCCCAGCCAATATCATGACATAAAGGCGGCAGTAGATACTTATGTCACTAAAGATCCACTAAGGACTTTACTCGTCAAACTCAAATGTATAGACTAAAAACCTGCGGCTTTATTTCTTGATCTGAATACCAGGATGGCAGCCAACCGATAATTTTAGAATGACAGCAAAGTTGCCAGCCATTCGAATATTAGTTATATTGGTTATATCTAAGTAGCCATATATCAAAATAGCGGTAGACTATTCAAGCCTATTGGCTCTCCAACTACTATAAACACAAAACTGACTGCAATTATCTATCTACAAAACTACTTTAGTGAATTACCGTCAACAGGGGTCATAACTGCATCGTGTACAAGAGAAGCTCCGGCCCCAGCAATCACTGAAATTCGAAAGTTATGTTGTATGATTTATAGAGTATATAAGGTAAATCATTTTGAAAACTAAAAGAGAAGATTATGTTGTATGATTTATAGAGTATATGAGGTATATCATTTTGTAAACTAAAAGAGAAAATTCCAATGAAAAACACGTGACACTTACTGTGACCGATAGGATTATCTCTTCCTAGTCTGGCTCCGGTTTGTCTCTTCACCGCCTCGTAAGCTGCGAAGTAAGCTCCGTGGGCAGGTCCTGCGCACGTGAAGACCACGGGCATGCCGCGCCACAAGCTCCTTACTCCTTCTGTGGTTACGATAGAGCGGAACGCGCTTAACATGGAAGTGTAGCGGAGTTCTAACGGCGCATTGACGGCCATCATGCGGGTCTGAAAGTGTGCGGAATATTTAAGTACTGTACTCGAGTGAGAGCTTGGTTAAGATAATGAAATTACAGAAACCCACTGGCCATTTGTCCTTTTTGTTCAAGAAGTATAAATTCTATCAGTATCATATCGTAACATAGATATCGCAACGTAGTTGTGGTCAGTCACAGTTATACCACCAATTATAGGTTAGAGTGTAAGTGGAGTAGTCTGACTCAGTTTGACTGGCAAATGAAAGTGAGTTTGTGTGTGTAATGTTTATGTACTTATACTATGTAGCTTTAACTTGCTAGCTCGTGAAGGTTGTACACTTCAAAAACTGCTGCGTGTACATCAAACACACACACACTTCTAAAGAAACGTACAATATTTACCTTGACCAGATCTACAGGGTACATAGCACAGTGTTCTGCTATCCCAGCAGTACAGCCCGCTGCTACGTGTACCATGCTGTTCTCTGTCGGCAGATCCTCGTACTCGTCCGCTTCGACAAACTTCTCTGTGGAATAGGTGCCGTATAATAAAGTGTATAGTAGACATGTATGCATGTGTTGCTTGGATACACAGTAGTTTGGAAATAGGTACCGTGTACATGTGTTGTATATACTGTAGTGTACATTTTGTGTACAATATGAGGTGAGATGCACAGTGTACACAGTACAATGGGTACTAAGTAGTATACGTTATAGAGAATCGTTTTCCTGGGGAGGCGTCTCAATATTCAAACCCCATTTCTCTAAGTATAGTACTCCTACCTTTATTTCTAGGGTTAATCCATTTTCATTGGACTCAGGAGCAAGTAGGGGATTTCACTACCGAGAAATAAAGCAGGGCAAATAAAATTGAGGAATGAGGTTTAAAATCTTCTAAAATTTGAGACGCCTCCCAAAAAATACCGTTGACAAATTTATATTAGACAGAGTGCACATACGTGAGCAGTAAACGTAAACTGCACCTAAAATTCGTTATGTAATTAAAAAAGTAACCCGGCGCTCTTATATGTGCAGATTGTATAAATAGTGGACGTTTTGAAACAAAACGAAAGATAAGACTTTCATATTTTACGTTATGAAGATTTGAGATAAGAAGTTTCAACTTTTAAACATTTAAATCATTTCGGTGAATGGTTCATGCTTATCCCTAGAAACTATGATTAGTTGAATGGTTACTGGTAAGCCATGTCAAAGCTGAGTGGACGAGGTAATCCTAACCGTAAACTTGATTATGATTAAAATCAAAACTATAGCCCAGGAATTTAATCAAAGTAAAAATGGATTTTGACAAAAAACCTATTGAGCACCCAAAACTTGGTTTAGTGAGAGTTGACGTACCCTATCCGGTCTAAACGAGATCTTACCTATGAAGCCGTGGACGGAGTCTAACATCTGAAAGTGTTTGGGAGTGGAATGTGAGGAATGTTGGGTGGAATGTTCTGTCCTGTTCTCTATAGTAACGGCCCTGTCTGCTGCTGCGTGTAGTTGTATGTTCTCCGGTGTCAAGGACATGGATACTCGCTGCACTGCCATAACTATATTGCATTATGGTGAGTTAGTAACTCTGGGGTTAGTATTAGTTGTTTTGACAAGGCTAACAGATCAAGGACGAAACTTTCGGAGAGATGTTTTAGTGACTTATCTTATTTTTGATACAATCCCACATAAAATAATTGACTGAATTTGGAGCAGGATTTTGCATTTCTTAGATTACTTGAATCGCACATGTAAACAAGTTAAATTAAATATTAATTTTGAAAATCTATCATTAACAAATGTGTACAATTTTATTTCAAATACGTACTCAAATACGTACTCAAATACGTACTCAAATACTTCAAAACTCTAAGAAACAAAGTAAAAACAAAATACGAAAAAAGCGCAAGCCCAGAGAACTATATATATTCTAAATCAAAATTTAATAAATAATTTACTTCCCTTAACTGCACTAAACTAAATCTTTAAAACATATCATAATTTTAAACATCATAAAATATAAAAACAACTCTCGTTAAACAAGAAATATCATCGATATTGGATATATAATATCACATGTTTGGTTAGGGTAAATTTGACATAATAATGTAGTAGACACAATAAATAGTTAAAAAAAACCAGCTTGGTATTAATACTAATCTTAACAAATTTAAGTAATGACACACTGTACATGATGCTTTTGAGCTATCACAAGGAAGCTAGCTACACCATAAAAGCTACAACGTAGCTAAGCACACATCTAAAAGATTCGTTACTTTTCAAATACTTTTTGGTACTTCAAAGAGACTTATTTTTTGATATACTCAAATCACACAACAAAGGCTACAAAACGATATCTGTACTCATGGCAGATGTAAGCCTTCGATTCCGAAAGTAAAAGTCTATCTTTCTCTTTCATTAACTTTATTAGTCTGTCAGGATAAGATTTGGAGTAAATGTAGCCCCACGCCCAATGTCTTTTTGTCTGATCGCAAGTTGGCTTCCCGGACCATGAAATGGGAAATAAAGTCCAGGAAAAGCCGTTCCACCTTTCCAATGCGAAGTGCAGTTGGAGATCGGTGGGATAGGCAGCATTAGTTTTAGAAAATATGGTCCATTTGATGCTAAAAGAGTCGGGGTCTTCGTTTTTCATAGAGGTTATCGACAAAATGAATCGTACACCAGATAATGCAGGGTTATTGATCTTAAACAAGAAATCTTTGTCACTTTTGTATATATCTTCAACAAAATCGCCCCCATACAGCTGATTTGTCGAGCCCCACGATATTGCTGTATTTTTTATAACAAGGCTATCACTACTTTTTAGCAAATATTTGAAATTTAAACAACTGGTAGCGTTTTGTGGAACCAAAAGCTTATCTAAATAGTCATAATTGATTGGTTTCCAGCCCTTGATTCTTTTTATTCCAACTATTTTCTGAATGACAGAGCCATTAACAACATCTTTACGACATTGGCACAATCTCAACCAGACACCATCAATCAGTTGGTACAAATTGTCAACAACTCCAGTAGCAGCAAGCATCTCAATAACATCATCTAGTCGGGCAGGGACCAAGTACTGGGAGAAGGATGCTAACGTGAATGTTTTCAAATCATACATATCACACTGAGTAGATGTCGATGTGCCTGGTTTTGTTGCTCCCAGTGTTACACATTTACTGTGGGCAGTTGCTTTTTCGAGTTTTTCTAGAACAAGGATATAGTCGTCTTTCTCTATATCGTCCAAATCTTCAAGAACTTTAAGGAGCTTTTTGTAAATTTCAGGTGAATTTTCGTAACAAATGCCAATATCTAAATTCTTGAAAAGATATCTGCTGCTTTGATTGAAGCATGCACCATCTTCTTGTTCAAGATGGTTCGTCAATAATTCAACGAGAATATGGACTTCGGCAGCGACAATTTCTATACAGAAGTCAATCTGCTTATAAGTAGATGCAGAAAGATCGGATAAATAATCAGAAATGAACGCATCTTTTGCCAAATAATCCAAACTGATGATTTTTTTGACAACCAAGTTGTAAAATTCTTTACTTTTCAAAGCAGACATGACATAAATAGCCTCTTCAACAACGAAGACGACGTCAGAGTAGCTACTCCCATTGTTTATGTCACTGAGACATGACACAAAATACTCTTTACATCTAGCAACGAGCCAGTTTACTTTAAAAACAGCACTCATTTTGTTGACCTCCCTGAAATTTTCCCGGCTCAAAGCCTCAACCTCACCAGTATAAGAAGCCTCAATAAAACAGTCCACTGCTTCTTTACTGAAGTCCTCAGCTTCTAGTGAAGTCTGGTGGAGGTTAGTTGTCAATTCCTCTATAACTGGACTGTTAAGGGAGAGTATGATTGAGTTAGCTTTTATCTTTACTCCTTCTTGGAGTGTAAATGTCAAGTTACCATGACTTGGAGCTCCGATGTGGTGCTTTCCGAAATCTGCAGGGACACACACTTTTGGGGCCATCCTCAACTGAAATGAGATTTCAGTGAGTAAAATTTTTATGAGTCTAAGCCGTAAGTGTAAACCTATGTTATGTACAAGTGATTATATTATGAGTAGGCAACGAAGCAAAATCCCTTGTTGACGTGGACATGGCATTAAACATTAAACAGTGTGGCTCTAGTAATTTTGATTGTGGGAAACCCGATAGAATATATATAATACAATGGCAGGTTATTTAAGTTGATGAAATGAAGCCAAACATTCATCACGAAGAGTACAGACGACAAGAAAATGCGTTCATTTTAGGTGAAATTTACAAATCCGTATACAACAATGCAAGTATTGTTAAGCGAGAAACTTCATCAAACTTCCATAAATTTGATGTCAAATTTGCATTCCAGTTCGTAATCATTTAAAAATACCCAAAAATGTTGGAAAATAAATTTAAAAAACATTCCACCATAAGTGTACAACATCAACATTTTCCCGAAACATATAGATATGCAAGTTAGATCGTAACCTAATCCACCAACATTATAAATGTCAAACCACTAATATAAATCAAGTTTAAACTTTCTCTTAATTTAACAATCATGTTTCCATTATCACAGTGAATGGAATTTAGAGAAAACTCTATAGCGTCACCAACTTCACACACTTGAATCCACTAATACAAGAATCCACTAAATCAAGGAATGGCCAGCGTGAACACGTCTAGCCTTTACTGAGGAGGGGTCGTCAAGAGGGAGTTGTCACATCTGGAACGAATTTTACATCTCCGTTTTCACAACAAATACAAAGTAGCGACCCCTGAAATATAAAAGAAATTGGGAAGTTGCAGTGGGTGACATGATCATGCACAAATACTTTTAGGGAGCAGAAGAATGAAGTTGTAAAACTTTTTCATCCGTTCACCAGAGTTTAAGACCAGGGGTATCACAATTTTAACTTGATAAGGGATATTTCATATAATTTGGATCACGTTTCATTTAAATTCATTTGTTATCAGTTTTTCATCGCTAATCATATCAAAATCAAATAATTCTTTTGTCTTTCAATTTTAAACGGCCTAGCACTTCCTCTTTTTTCTTAATGAATCGGGAGGTGACGATCCAAGAATAAAAATCAGTATACATGATTTTGAAAGAGCTCATATAACGACTGCCTAAGGTATGTGTTAACCAAAATTGTCATTTCGAATTAAATATGAGTGAATATTAATTAACTTTTAAAAATCCAAAAGTAAAACCAGCAATGTCAGTTGAACACACTCTAAACACTGCACTCAATGCTGGATAACGGTACTATATATTTCTTCATAATAACTACCTAAATTATAAATACAACGTTACTACTTAATCTTCAGAAAAGTCGAACAGCGGCCCAATAAATAATGTTTAGCTCAGTGTCATAATGATACTAAGGGTCACAATGACAATGCCTTCGGTTGTTCGCCACTGGATTACTATGACCATGACCGATTTCAATTTATATGGCAGTGGTGTTCTAAATTTTATATACCAAGTCACACAGCTATACAATAATTACAATATACAATAAATTTCAGATAAGAATGTAATCACAGATAATCCTGATAAAAAAAGGTAAGCACTGGTAAAGAAGTCTCATAGATCCTGGCACGAACCTGTTTCTTATTGCGTTGATAACGGACACAAGTAGGGTTAAGGTTCTCTCCCAGAATATCTGACTCGAAAACAGCAGTAGGACGCAGAGTTATCCCGAATGTAAACACTTTGGCAGTGCCGGTGATCTTGTCACGTGCTAAAAGAGCTAGCTTTTGTCCGGTGTCGTCCATACTCATGTCTTCTATTTCCCAACTCTCCTCCTGGCGAGTTTAAAGAGTTTGAATTTCACCAGTTTCGTGAGCAGACAACTTTTAGGGACTCTTGATAGATATTTGGAAAAGTACTAGATAGTGTTAGCCACATGTCCCTAACACACATATCCCTACATCATTGAGTCTGGCTAGAACAGTTTCAAAGTTTTGCCTAGCACTGACTTGTAGATAAACAAGTGCACTTGTACTGCCGCAGAGAAACAATATCATATGGATATGATTAATTTCAGCACATAAATCAATTAGATAATACAATTCTAGATGTAAGATGTTGCTGCCAGGGAAATATGTGGCGAATTGCCAAAGAATACTAACCGTTATTAACCGGTTTGATAACGTCAGCCTGCGTAATATTTAGATATTGAATAATCGTTTTATTCAATTACTAAAATTATATTCCTTATACAGATATTGCTAAAAATTAAATATTTTATTTGTTTCAAAAAAATGCGTACCTCATTGTACAGCATAGTTTTGTTGAGATCAATCAGTATTTCTGTTTCAGCTGCAATCTTGCTGTAAACTTCTCTAGGATTAAATATTTCCAATGTAAGGACCAGACTGGAGCCTGTCATGACAAAGAAAAGATGGGAGGCTGTAGGAGACCATACTGCACACTTGATCGGAGAGGAAAGTCTGGTGTAGGAGTCTTTACTCTCAGTTATTCCACGGAGTATGTGAAACCTGAATCAGAATCAAGAAATAAAGATCACGATAAAGTTTTACCAATCACCCAAATTAGTAACCTTTTATTGAAACTATTTGAAGTATCTATAAGTTGCTTATACATGTAACATCGTCAGTGGTCTGTATTTACCTCTGTCCTTCGGCCAGAAGAGAAAAGCAATACTCGGGAGACATGAGAACAAATCCAGGATGAGAGACAGATCTGAGCCAAGCTGGTTCACTACCTGACACACAATCCAAGAGGAGTAAGCTGGAGGTCGTTGTAACCAGACACTGTCTACCATCAGGGGTGTAAGAGAGGGAGGTAACTGGGTGGGATGTGTTGTGTAGGGTTGTCCGGGATGGCATGTTGGAACCTTTCTGAGATATCACCTGCAATGGTCCAGTACAATCACCTGTATGTACTGTATTCATTACTTAATTATTATATTTTTAATGTTGAAAAATTTGACATGCTCTCAAATTCTAGTGAAGAAATTCAAACTAAAATACAAACACAACATATACTTGCATTAATAAAAAGGCCTAAAACTCGAAAAGCAATTTACCAAGAGTAAAATAGAATTATACCTCCCACACAAACACACCGCTGGAACTGCCAACTGATAAGGACTTCAGCGAGTTTGGTTGCCAAGCTAGGCACGTAATATTTCTTTGGTGTTGATGTCTTAGGACAATGGGTTTTGGGGACGGTAATATGAACACTTGAACTACTCCATCTGACATACCAAAAGCAATTTGGTCACTTGTAGATGGGTGCCATGCTGGGCACACTATCGGGCCAGGCTTCTCGACTTTCCCCACCCTGATTCAAGTGATAACATTTTAGTATTGGCCTCTGTTATATTTCATTTGATTAAATGTGAAAATTGAAAAGCATAATTCTCTTAGGGCATTTGCCTATACTATGCAAACTCCTTTGGTCGGCTCATCTAGATGACTGGAAAACCACCATTTGGGTTAAATGGGGAAGGTTTCCAATAAGTGATTTAGAATTGTCCAGATTGCATCTTGAGTACAGAGCTGTTAAAGCGTGGGTACATGTTGTGTAACCAATACAAATACAAACATATCATAAGAACTTACTTTGTTCCATGAATAGTAGGATCCAAAATTATGTGACGAACTCGGTTTACAATCTTTCCAAGCCAGTGAGCATCCTCTTCAGGTATGACAAAGTAATCTTCAGAGGAATGAGACACAACATGACTCTTCAGAGTCAAAGTAGGATAATTTGACATTCCCTGCTCAAATTTGTCTGTAACAAAGAAGTGAAATTGGTTTTTAAAATGTTACAGTTAACATCTTATGTTTATGTGGCGTAACGTTGTAGGTTGCACCTCTGCAGTAAAAAGGTGCCCCTGATTTAAAGTCATACTGGGAGCAATTTGTGAAAATATGGCCGAAAAATCTAAATAAATAGTGAAGTTATTAAACCAAACACGTGATCTTGCTAGTTGCACAGTTCATTTTGCAAAATTGTCCCATATTTTTATGAGGATTTTGTGCCCCCTTATAACGGCGCCCTTCAGCGTAGCCGGGGCTGCTGGAACATGCTAAAAACTGGGGGCACTTTCAATCTGAACAAGAATTTCACCCATTATTCCCGATCACAGACAGGCGATATATTTCCACCCAGCTGTAGCTGTTAAAATCTTATTTGAGATTTATGAAGAATAATACTACACTTTACATACTCGCCACTCACTTGCAGAGATTTTAGGCATGAGCCATGCATTGATAACGCGCACCATGTTTATAAAATTGACATGGCACGTGCATTATAAAATGAAAATTGTGCGCGCTAAAACTCTTGCGCTAGGTTGTTAGTTCGATTTGATATAGCTTCGTTTTTCGACGATTTGATCTGTGTTGCAATATGTTGTAGGTATGCGAGTGAAATTTTGCCATCTGACATTCATTCATTATCTTAAACCTAGACCTATAATATCCTGTTGCATTTGGATTTTGGTTACAATTGATAACTTCATGAAGCTTCATCTATATTACAATGGGAAAATTCGCAAAAATCAATCCTATTCCTTAGTTTTAAAAGTCGGATTTCATCATTTACGAAGAGTGATTGAAGTAAACAAACAACTTTATTGCTAATGTCACAATGCACATTTTAATTTTACACTGCCCAAATCGATCAATTATCGTGATTTTCAGTGACTTTTTGTGTTTGAGAAAATGTTTTAGCCGACTATGTTTTTTTATTTTTGTTGTCCGTTACATCATACAGACAAATACTTTGATTGCCATGTCCCAATTTGCAAAACCAATCATTAATCAAATCTTAATCCCACACTCGCGATCTCATTCATTAAATCTAATCAGTCTACAGTGATGCGCGGCGCATTGATTTAAAAACAATTTTTCTAACCCTGCGCAATCGCTGTTTTGATAAAGGAGCAGGACACGACGACCACAACGACCACGACAACGGACCACCATCCTGCTAACCCCACTATACTACCAAATCTCCCGATTCCTAACCACCTTATGCCTTGTTAAGGCCGCTTCGCGGCCGGCTGGGTGGAAAAAATTGCCCACAATGCTCACTTGCTCGCACATGTGTAATTTTATCATAAATTTCCAGGAACCCCTTCAGTCTAACTGTAAAAGCCTGGGTACAGGTGTAACAAAATACAAAAATGCCCAAAAATATGGAGCCTGCTTAATGATATGTTTTCCTCCTGATGCTATGGCCAGTAAAAGAATAATGAGCATGCTGCAGGCAAAATTTTTGAGAAATTGTGCATTTGAAGTTAATTTTGAACCATTTTGGCAATAGAGCTAGGTTGTTATGTGTGTTTTGACAGTGCTATCTTATCAGTGACACTGTGCTAGGCAGTAGGTTTTCCAAATTTCAGCCTAAGTCCTACACTAAACTCCTAGCACTGCAATCAACTCAGTTGTAGTTTTCAATGAAAGATCTTGACCCTGGCAAATTCTTCAATCCAAATATTTGAGAGGGCCATAGCACCCTGGCCCCACTGTTCTTTTGATTTGGAAATCACGATTTTGGCGAAATCCCCTAGCTTTCATACTGAAAATTCCCACAGGAAGCACAAGCTGTGAAAGTGTTTGTTTTGAGTGTGCGTGAAGTAATTAGATAGTGCTAAGCAGGTGCCCACGAGGCTTATTACTTTCTATACAAGACTGGATAGTCTTCGGACTGTTTTCAAGCTATTTCTTAGCAAGAGTTGAATGTATTTAGCCGCACTAATCTAAGCAGCGAATAAACTTATTGAATTTTAAGGATTTTTCATTTATTTTGTATAATATCTATTTTTGTAATGAGGGTCGTTAGAACCACACCTCACCGGCACCGTCCGGTCCCAATCAGCTTGTTATCTTTATACCAGTTCTGAGATCAGAATAGCGGATATCAATTTATCCGTACAAGTTTAAGTAGAATACATGAGAAGGTGCAAAGGGTATTTGCAAAACATAAGCCAAGAGAGTCTATTCAAGGTTTTTGAAAGTTTGGCATGTTTCAGGTAGCTTAGAAGCAATTTCGTAATAGAATTTGTTGGAATTTTTTGGGGACCAAAATGATACCTTGGCCCCCTTCAAAATTTTTTGGGGTGGAGGTGGGGCATGGCCCCCTATTCCGCCACCCCTGAAATGCTATAAAATATATCCGTGTTTGTACTTCTTAAGTAATTACTAGAACAGCTATTTTTAAGCATCACATGGCCAATGTTTCAATCTCACTAGCTACAGTCTACTCTGTAGCCAGTCGGTCATGTGAGCTTTCTTGTTTCAGTTTTAACTGATAACTGAGTAAGTTAAAGGCTCTAAAAAAGTAAGAAATGACTGTAATTGCTGCTATTTATCAAGGACCAAACTTTTGAGGGAAGGGGGATAGGGGCCAATATTTTGAGGGCCAAAATTTTGGGGGGGGGGGCCAATTTTGCAGCAGCCAAAATTTTTGGGGGCCAAATTCTGGAGGGGCGAAATTTTGAAGGGCTCAAATTTTTGGGGAGGGCCAAAGTTTTGAGATTTAGGCAAAAAATACCTTGGCACCCCATCCAAAGTTTGGGGGGCCATGACCCCAACTGATTAAGTTATCTGCACGAAATTCAAGTTACACGATAATTCTGCCACCCAAAAAGGAAACATATATATGGAAACCTTCCTAGGCATGGAACACAATATACAAGTACGTACTAAACAGGAATAAGGGTTTGGCAACATCAGTGACATCAATTGAACATAGATCAAAGACTATTATACTTGAGAGTTAGGCACATGTGATGATGTATGTCATTATGTTATATTTTACACCACGATCCAGAAGAATGGAAGCCGGACAAATTCTTACTCCCCATATTTACTAACTTCTCACACAACAATCACTCTTCATCTCAAATATCACAAAATTATCTACACAATATAGAATTAGACATCCAGTAGACAATAAAACCTATACCAATTATCACCTGTTGTAAACTTCAAGGTAAAGCTTAACTTACTCTAAAATAATGCATTGGATAGAGATGTTGTATTCTTTTGATATTTGATTATTTTATGGTTATTTTGCAACTTTATAAGCATCATAATCATTTTGATAAATAATAATATATTTTCTATTTTCATAAGGTTTTTTTCAAGAAATCAAATTTCAATACTGACAAAGGGGCGAAGTCTTTTTAGAGAAATCTATTTTTACTAAATTGCTGATCAATTCTTTTGTGTAAGTAGCAATGGTGGGGGCACAAACTTTCCGGTATGCCTTGTGATCCAACATTAGCTTACACATCTTTCGTCTTTTCACCCTCAGTTGACGAGATGATATCCGTCTAACTTTCTCGCCAGGAGAGCAGGAAACTGCGAACCGCGCGTGAGTCGGGTAAAACCTCGACAACACCCTCAGCTTCTCAATTTTTCTCATGAATAAGCTTTAGATCAATTTATTGTTAAGAGATGCTAAAATGCTTGGTCCCTCAATACAGAGTTGAAAGAGTTGTCGAGGTGTTACCCGACCCGCGCGTTAGAACGTTAGACGGATATCATCTCGTCAATGAAAGAGAAGAAGATAATTTTAATTTTATTTTTTAAAAATTCATTCAACTTGAAATTGCCTGGGGACCTTTTGCTATTAGCCAACATAGCCCTGCACGGTGGCTCGCGCTGCGCGCGCCCTATTCGGACGCACATGTATATGTGTAAGCTTTTGCGTCGCGCTAACCTGGGGACCTCAGGCTAAAACGGAGGGAAACGTAGAGAGAGCCGCGCATCGCCCGGTAAGCGTCTTGACGAGATTATATCCGTCTATTGTAGGCTTACAACCTACCGTCATCGCTTCGCGCGCGTCACACCTGCTCCTCGAGCGAAGCGTAATGACGCTCGATTC
>JH152721.1:56896-74256 GCA_000226015.1 Mnemiopsis leidyi | reverse complement strand
GAGAGAGAGAGAGACTGAGAGAGTAAGAGAAAGAAAAAGAGCATCAGAATTTGATCGTGTTTAATGCATAATGTATAATGTGACTTTCATGAAATTAATAATACATTTGAAGATGTGAACGGTGCGATTACCTTACTTTAAATTTTTCTCAGGCATAAGTTAGTTGGTATGTTAGTAGCAAGCTTCTAAGTTCAGATTAGCCTGTAGCAGGCAACGTCTGAACCTAATGTTTCTGCAGACTGACACAACTGCAAGTAAGCAGGTAGATAAATCATGCAGGTAGATAAATCATGCTGTGACCTCAATCACGGTAGTCATCCAGTGAAGTTGCCTTTTGCTGCATCAGTTAGTACAGCTCCCCATTTAACCCTCACACACGATTTCTCGAGCATTTTGTCGCGGTGATACCCGACACACGCAGCTAAAGCTGAACGAGTTTCGTTAGAACGTTAGACGGATATAATCTCGTCAATCGAGCATTCGGATCGAGCAATCCTTAGCTGAGCGTCAAAGACGCTCACCCAACGACTAGGGAGCGATGGGATTCGAACTCACAATCATTCGATTACGAAACTGACATTCTAAATCTAACCACTGCGCCACCTAGCCGTAAGACATAAGAAACACATATATTGATATTATCATCTTAATCAACTCAAGAACGATTTCTCCAGAATTCAGTGATGAATATTCTTGTACAGCAGCGCGCACCCTCCCGTCATTTTATTCCCGTCATTTTATTCTCCTCTATTCGCTTCGAATGAGGGTCGGACAAAGTCAGACAATGAATATTCAAAATCAATTTAAAACAAATTTTTGCCCATAACTGTATATGTAGCCAGCTTTTCTGAAAGGGGTCATATTGCAAACCACCTAACTGTTGTCTTACTTTTAGGTCCTGACACCCGCTCCTCACACCTCAGGCACATGTTTGTACAGATGGACATCTCACAGGGCCTTACCGGGCAACCATTTCCGGAAGATGTTGATAAATTTACAAAATGGCATTGTGCATTTAAGCAAAGTAGTAAAAATTATAATTACAAGTGTACACTGCACACTTGGAATACATTCCCTTTCTACCGTTAACCTTTATTAATATAAATATCAAATACATAGCTACACTAACAATTATCGAGATCAATTATAAAACTATGAATCAAATTAGGATATTAACATGTTCAATGTTGCAATTGCACAGATCCGAAATTATTTTCTAATTATCACGGTTCTTAGAGTCGACAATGAGAAAATAGCTTGAGCTGATCTGTCATATAAATTAAATCTGTTCAGTGAGATAATAAATAAATGGGATCACATATCTGCTTTACTGATACAGTAACATTGATATACACACTACGATATCATCACAATCCCGAGCTGGCAAGAAACACTTTTGGGAATAAATCAGATTAATTCAAAATGAATCTCATTCATGCCTGAGGCAGGTTCCGGTATTGAATCCTATTCAATGAAAGAGGGTCACATCATATTATCCTATCATCCTTTTCTTGCTTGAGCCTCATTGTAATTCTGAAGAGCTGAAAAATAACATAATGACATATCGGTGACCTGTTGCTAAATAATGAATACCTGCCTGTATTTTTTTTCTGCCAGTTAAGTTTTTTTTCTGCCTGTTAAGCTGAGTTGAGATTATATAAAGATGCCATGTACATGATATGGAACAAGTGCAATTGAGAACTCTTAGCACTTTTAAAACTCAGTTCCTTGTTTTTCAATGGCAGTGGGACGTTAAACTTTGAGATTATCATCGATCATTATTCCTATTGCAACAAACAGATCAAAATCACGTGGTTAGTTTGAATAGTATACTTAAAGTATTATAGTAGTTTAAGTGAAATTTTTATTGCACTACTACTATACTAGCAGCGATTTTGACTTGTTCCAACATAATAGTGCCATATATACTATATATGCCCGTTGCCCTAATAATTGCCCAAATAATGTACAATACACAGAATGCACAGTACACAGAATGTACAGTACACAGTACAAACAATGAAGTTCAATAAAGAACCCTCACCTCTCTGACTGATCGAATGAGCCTCCACTTCGGCACGCTTGGTTGCATTAGGATCCCTCATGACGAAGTAAGTAAAACTACCGATGATAACGATAAGAGTACCGAACTGTCCCACTACCCGTTTCTGGAGCATTTCCGCTAGATTGTACGACTCTCCCGAACTTGCTGCTCGTATTCCCTTGAACATGTAGTAGCCTGTTGCGGCCATTCCTGGGAAATATGAGTTGTTTGTATCTGGCTTCGGAAAATAGCAAGTTCCTCAATTAATCAAGTCTAACTAAAAAACCAATGGATTTATTTAAAACTTACCGCCGGCCATAAGCGGGTTTCTGATGAGGTAAGTGAAGATTCCAGGTTTCCTGGACTCCTGCGTCTTATCCTGATTTATGTTGTCGAACAACTTTACCAGATTTTCCGTCCCTGGTTAAGTCTCCTTGTTATTTTGCTTAGGAGTCTTGATTGTAATATTTAACAACAAAGTTCAGCCTTAGCAGCATCAGCATACTGGTCTTTCATTCTAATGTACATATGATATAAAAATATAACTGTATATAATTTCTTGAAAATGACGATTAAGAAACCTGCTTCTTCATTAGCTTGTTCGCCCGTTGGAGCACTCATTCTACCCTAAATATGAAACCTGGTCACATTTGCTTTAAAACAAACACTCTTTTCAAAAGTGAGCTAATAGTGAATTAATCTAAGTAAAATCATCTAACATTAAAATGAAAGGAAATTTCAATCATACTCTCATAATAAAAAACCAGTTACGTTTAATTTTTTCTGGAAAATTATCAAAAACAAGAGTAAGTTAACAAATAGCGAGGTTCTGCAAATAAATTAATCGACTATCAAGTCTGATCAAGTCCGGACAGATGAATAATTCGCACCGTCATCATATATAGCTCAGATACAGCCTCCCTTAGTCTCTTCAACCTGCGTTAGTACTCGTACTGGAAGACTCTGATGTAGAGCCTAAAGTCGGCGAGTCCGATATGTGGATCTCTGAAAAGAAAGTCGGACTAAGTCACTCAAGAACTGAATCCCTAACGGACTACATCCCTAACAATAACATCAGTTCTAGTGATTCCGTCCGGTTTGCGAACAAAATGAACCCCAACACCGATATTTTGTTTTGTAAATTGGAATGTCTTTAGTGTAAGCGAGTCAAAAATTCTATCAAAAATTCCATCATCGCATTTGTATATAGTTGTTGCAAAACGACAGTGGCTATACATTTCACAACGTACCACTGGACCGATTACAGGATTAATATCGTCCAGTCAAGAACGAATGTCAATCACTTATCACGAATCTTTTGTGAAACCTGGTCTTCATCTATCTACTTCGGTACTGTATTCTTTTAATAGTAAGGCCCAGAATTCCCATTTAGGGCCCCCACAAAAACTAAATAACAAGAATTGCGCCCACTTTGATAGTGAAGGCGTGGGACTTTAAACGATGGGCACTTGCTTAAATCTACAATTTCAGAATATTTCCTTGTGTTCAATATAGGCCAATGAATTTTAATTCAAAGCATTTCGCTTTCAGATAGGTGATTATGAGACCATTAGTCTGTTATTAAAACAACAAATGACAGACCCAGATTAAACAAATTGTGTTCACTGTAATTTTTTGATTTGAATGTAGCAGTGAATTCGGCATTTAATACAAGCAGAGGCCCTGGTGAGTGTTGTACATCATATTTGAATATCTGCTGCCATGAAATCAAAGTTTTATAGGGTAAAATTGTTATATAATAGAGACTTACCTGTGATTATCTCATTCTCAATCTGACGATTGTAACTTTTTCGCTTAAGACTCCAAGCGCCCAGAACGATGAATCCGACCGTTGCGGCTTGAGAGGCGATGCGGCCCTTCAGGGCGTTGTTAAATCCAGTATTGTCAACTCCCATCAATCTGCCGGCTCTCACTAAGAAGTAAACAGTCGCGCCCATACCTGGATTTTTGCAGATTGAATTGAGTAAGCTGGATAAAAACCGAAAAACAGTCCAAAATTTAAAATGTGCCGTACCGTTTGGTTTGATCGGTTTCTGTTCAGTTTATTTTGGTTAAGATAGAAACCAAAAATTGGGGCCATTGCTACCAAAAAATATAAACAAGCCAAACTGTTAAGGTTTTTTTTAAAGAAATGCTAAACAATACGCCAAAAACCCAGTCAAACATTTTTGAAAAAGCATTCCAACATTTGAAATTTGCGTTCGGTATCATGGGTTGCAACCCCACTCCCCCTATCTACATACCAGCGGTAACGAAAGGGTTTGTGGCGAAAAACTCTAACATTCTGGACTTTATGGAGCGGTCTTGTGTGAAGGTGATCTCGTCAAACAGGTCCCCCAAATCCTCTGAGGGGAAATTAGGTCAGGAGATATTTGTTTTCGGGATATTTGTTTTTCAGGTATCAGTCATATCACTTGGTCACGAAATCGAAGCTAGTATAATCACTAAGGCGTACACAATTGCAAAATATCATAGGCTTACATAAGTGTCAATAGGCAGAAAGTATAATCTCATGCCTCAGCAGTAGTACAAAATTTCTAGTCTTACAAACGAACTTACCCTCGATCTTCTCCCTCCCCGGCTGACTCATAGCTACTACAAGGAAACATGGTGTAAGTTCAGAACATGTACATTTAGCCTAACAAATCCAACAACTGACGTGAAATGCGAGCTTGCAAACTCAATCCAGTATATGCAGTATAATATGTACACATAATGGAGTTATAACCATCGTGACGTCACGTGACTGAGGCAGATTGCTCGGTGAAGTTTGTCACCTGGCACGTCTGGAAACAACACCAGAAGTTCCAAAAGTACACAACTTGGAGACATTAATGTGAATATTTGCGGGGATCTTTCATTCGATTTTATAAAACAAAACTTGCAAAAACGAACAAAATTTAATATAACATCATCAAACGTTCTTCCACAATCACTAAAAACTCACAAATTAAAACTGAATCTCAAGACAGTCGCTCATGTAAGGGCCCAGTCCTTTATCACACAGATTTAACTTTAATTATTCCATTAGAGTAAAATGTATAGCAAAAAGGAGGCTAAAAATTATTTTGTTTCTACCTAGATACTCTCAAGAGTCAAGATCAGGCTGAGATCGCACCTGATGATCAATAAATCTTTTGTTGAAGATTGAGAACAATCCCCAACAAAAAGTCACGTCCCGGACATAGCATATCTGACATCCAGACTAAGTCCTACATCCCTGCCCATACTGGATATCCAGGAAACAAGATATGTATCTCCCTCTGAACTTCCCATCTGACCCATCAACTGTTCCGTCCTGCACGGATGTAGTTCGTAGAACGGTCTAGCTAAAATAGGGTGCTCTATCTGAGTTATATAACTGTATCTATCGGAACAGGGCGGAGCTAGTTTCCAGACTTCCTCTACAGTCAGCAGCTTGCCGGTCGAGAACCAGGCGTTGAAGTAGAGAACTGGAACTGTGTAGGAAGTGCTGTATACCACGTGATACTCGAATGTTACGAGGTGGGACGAGGGGGAGAATGAGCATGGATCGGAGTCTTCGAGCGTGATCTGATCTTCTGACGAGTCGTCATCTGATTCTGCTTCCTTTACTGAGATTGTATTTGCAGGAACACCAGGGTTTTTATTGTTGTCATCTCTGAAAACTACAGGTAACTTCACTTTCTTGACAATGTAAATGTCGTCCAGATCACGTCGCATCTCCCAGCCGTCATTAATCTTATCAGAGAAAGCTACCAAAGCTTCGCATTGTTCCTTAAACCTCTCCTCAGTCAAGGTTCCAGTCATAAACTAGAAGATCATAGTTCAGCATTCAGCCATGGAGGATAGAATTTAATAAATTGACGAAAATATGGATAGAGTCGAAAACAAGGACTATGAAGTATATAGTTTTACGGTCTTGCCAAGCTTAATTTGATATAAAATCAAAAATTCTCTCAAAAATTAAAAAAACATTTGAAAATATATTTACAAAAACATCACATAATATTTTCTCTGATAATTTACTTAATCTAACGGGTCACGGTCGGCGTAAGGTTTTACATTTTTTAGCCGCAATAAGAATCATGTGAAATTTCCTTGAGGGTCGTAAGGAGCACATCATGTATGATCTTCAGAAGTAGTCATTATCAAAAACTTCCTTGTCGTACGCTATCTTCATCTCACTCCTGATGGTGGTTCCGACAGTCCCATCATCCTCTAAATGAAGTCGGTTCAGTCGGGGTACAAAAGGTGGTTGTAACACCACACTCTGCTGCTCTGTCAGTTCCCGCGCCAGCTCCGCGTTCTTGTCGAAGTAGCCTCGCCCGTATGCAAAGTTGGGAGGACAGTATCTGTAGAAGATGGTTCTTCTTGATTCAGAATTTCCATGCCAGGGGAACGCCCCGTGTGTGGCTGCTTCGGTAAATATCAACACGTCCCCTGCAACAAGATGGTGAATTTTTACACTGTCTACATTTAGGGTACCTTAATTTTCATAATATAAGTTTATACTAGGCAATTTAAATAAGGATAAATGTGAGATGTCGATATACCTGGATTAAGAGCGGGATTAATGAGGTACTTATTCCCGTCCAACTTGTCACATTGTGCAATTTCAGGCGGAAGAGGGAAGTTAGCCTTGTGAGAGCCAGGTATGATAACAAACCCGCCGTCTCCAGGCTCCACCTTGTCGAGCGTGATCGCTACGTTCAGTAGATTACAGGAAATTTTCCCAAACCTGAATCATGTAGTTGAAGATATTTCTACGTCATTATAGCATCTAATATTATGGTAGGGATAGGTTACAAGTAACAGAGTAAACAAGTTTTAGTAAATTTCCAGTAAACCATACTTCAAAATTGTCCAAAAGTGTTAAAAGAGTAGTACCTACAGTCGTACGTTAGATCCTGCATCCACTCTCCATTCTCGTCTAGGTTCCCACCATGTAAGTCAAATCCTTCAGCGTCTTTGTATTGAATTATCGTCAGGGGAAGGTGGTCCAACCTGTGACAAAACTTACCGTTAAAATCATTTGTTGGAGGCCGTAAAACTAAATGCACAAATCGGATTTTTCCAAACAGGCTGCGTCTATAATTCAACAACTTCAAGAAAAAACTAGCCTGTATCCCTTGCCGCACAATTCATTCAAGACAGGAATAACTTGAGGAATGACGAGGAGCCTCCTGAATACCTCACAATGTGGCTTGTCCCAGTGTAACATTGTCCCGCAATCCAGCCTGCCTCTCACGTGATCACCTTGAAACTTTTCCAGTCGTGAGTTCCTCAGAGCACCCTTTCTCTCGTGAAACTTGTGCAAGTTTGCAGATATAGCTTCTTTTGCAGCAGTTAGCTCTTCGTTTGGTATGATATTTCTGAGGATGAGAAAGCCACGGAGGTCAAATAAGTAGCGTTGTTGAGCTGTAAGTCTTGCCATCCTGAATTGCATACTTGTAATTTGTGATCAAACGTGTGTAGCTTTTGAAATAGTATCATAATCCATTAAGTTTTATTACAACAGAAAAATATGTCAAATTGAATAACTTAATATCAGACAATCTCGTCGCTATTGAGTGAATATTAGTACAGCATTATTTGACTGATGTATCAACAGAGTATTCTTGACAAAGAGTCGGAAATTTTTTGACCAATGATAGGCTAAACCAATAAATTTTAAGAAACACTCTCAGGCTATTTAAAAAATTTCCGACCCTTTCAAATAATTCTAACGTCTATTGCTCCCAAATCAGTTTCAGTGACTATTATGTATTCCACTTAAGTAAAACCAAAGATTATAACGAAGAAAATGATGCATTACATACCAAAATGATACATACATACCAACAAATTTTACTGAATATATAAAAGATAAGCTAAACATAAGATCTAAGATTTAATAGCTAATCAAAAAGCTGGGTAGCTTCATCTATTCAAAAGTGACGATGAAATTGGATCTGTGAAACGAAAAAAAACAATAAATATAAATTACTGAACATTCCCAATTTTTCTACAAATCCAACCCAATGCAATGCAAAGGTAATAAAACAAATTGTATAGAAGTTATAAACAGTCCTCCATTTACACCAGTTTCTTAGCCTCAAAGAAACCTTTGAGATGTCGCATTTGCCAGGCGCCTACAAGCAGCAAGATAGAGGTCTGAGCCACAGCCCACCACAACACTCGAGTGTTTGTGCTCTCGGAGGTGAATCTGAATCTCTCTTCTCGACTCTGAAATATTATTGAGTGGAAGTGTGTAAACCTATTAGCGACTTTGCTATAACGGAAAGGTAATGAAATCGCGGATAGGCTGACGTGGTATACTATATCGTTGGTAATGTCAATAAAACACAAAAGGTTGGGTTGTGTGCGCGAAGTTCACTTTAATTCTGTAATTATAGAATTTTAGCGCGTTACTAAAACGACACAAAAATACTGAGACTGATGGGACATCCTAGGAGTTTAAGCAAACAAGTTGCAAACATAAACAACAAACCCGCTGATAATTCTGCTCCTTAGTTATTTGGTCGACTTGCTCGAGAAGCTGTCTGACTCTCAGCTGCAGTTCGCTCAGCTTCTCCTTAGCTTGGATCTGCTTGTAATCATTTGCGTGTTCGCCTACATCTATGTTAAGATGTACTCGCTGAAAATACCACATGTTTTAAAACATTTCGTTGACACAGTATACACTTTCTGCGTAAATTCCGTCAAAATAACGTACCGATAAACTTAAAGTCGAGTAAATCAAGCAGATAAAACGCCGACATACCAATCTACTGCCACCACTAAACCACCTAGTGGAATTGGGACTGAGACAAATGTGGTGTTCCCCAGGGGTGTGTGTAGTAAAAACAAACTGTCCCTCGTTTGTATAGTACTTGGACAAGATCACTTTAGCTTCTGGGTCTTTTATGTCTACGTGCATTCCTATACCGTCTTTGTTGACGAATTGTTCTGCTTTGTCGTCGTATACCTCTACTTTGTATTTACCTGGTCGGGGGATGACGGTTAGAGATAAGAGAAGTAAGAAATCTCACCTGAATCTAGGCTAGAATTTAGGCTAGAATCTAGATCTTACTTTGCTTTTACAGAGATGAAAATTATTTTACTTGACCCCTAGTAGCAACAATAGGGAAACTATCTAGATGATTCTTCATACTTGATAATAATTAGGTAGTAGATTCACTCTCAATAAGTTAATGTAAACAAACGAGTAAACTAACCACTAATCATTGTTTCATCAGGTACCTCTTCTACAAAACATTTGACATCTGTTTCCCACATGTGGAAATAGAGAGAAGCTACTGAGGGCAGTAATAACACACAAACCAGCCATGAGAATGTAGACATGATAACAACACTATACTGGATATTGAGGAAGTTAGAGTTCTGAGTACGTTACTGTAAGTTAGAGTTAGCTATATATTAGCAACATATAATAGACGAAAACTATGATGTTGAAGTTATATTCTTTTCATAATAATAAAGTTTTTAGAAGCACCCAAATGATCTAAAATATGCGTTGTTGCCAGAGATATAATAATATCCGTGCGTGTAATGTAGGAGTTAGAGAGACCACATATATAGTCTGATAATACCTTGAAACATAGGGAAACGTACCTGTAGCTGAGGTTACATGAGGTTTATAAAACGACAACGCGAATATTAGAGAGCAAGAGTAACCTACCTAATAGCTAAAAACTTTCTGCAATCAAACAATTTATTGGGGTAAAAAACTATAAATAAATCTGAACTCAAATGATACAGAGAAAGTAAACAACGAAATAAATATCATAACCATCACACAAACATGCAACTCAAATCAAAAACAATTATCAAAAAAACCTGTCCTTACCAGCTAGTTCATTCATTTGAATAGAAGTTCCTTATGAAACAAAACCAGATGAGTAATGTCCACAAAATCAGGGTTGACTACTCACTAAGTACACCGAAGTAAATTCAGGGTAAGACAAAAACCGTGTTGGAGCTCCGTAGAATCGCAGACCACGTGACACATACACGTGAGTGTCGGCTGACACTTTGTACAGCCCAGCAAAGTAAGGGTTTGCAAGGTAGACCGGTATGTGAACCGGGAAAAACTGTCCACCGTGGGTGTGTCCTGAAACCATTTCGTAGTTATGATTTTCCCGTTTTTTGATTTAATCTTTGGTGCTGGGTGGTTACTAAATTGAACATTCTTACAACTTGAAAAAGACAAAGTATTGTTAAGTAGAAGTCAGACGATGAATTAAAGTATTGTGCGTTTGTATAACTGACCTGAAAGAACAAGGTCCACCCTAGGCAGAGATTTGATGGTGAGTTTGGCTGCTTTAGGTTGGTGAGCAAGCATGATAATGGGTGTGTCGTCAGGACAACCTTCAGTAGCTGTTACAGGGTCTGGACTGTGATCGGTATAGCTGTAATACAATCTACATTTAATGTAAATAATACAATACAGTGTATAGTACTATACAGTTTTTAGTACATATCATAAATTATAATACAGTGTTGTTAAGCGGAGCACGGTGCTCAAAGAAGTAAAACTGGATTATCTGTACAGTGCACAAAATACCAGGATACTTAACAAAAAATCTCTCTCGTTACACAACGGGGGGCCTCACCTCATCTTTTCTGCCTGAATGTCATCAATCCCCGCCACACACAAACTGGCGTTACCCTCTCTGATCACGTGGTGTTGGTTGTGTAAAGTGATTAGACCTAATTGGTCGCGTAAGTAGTTTAGCCAGTTGTCAACATCGTTTGTATAGTACTCATGATTTCCTGAAAATATTCAGAGTTTGTATATTACTCACGATTTCCTGTAAATATGCAGAATATTTCGTTCGAAAAGCAAGATCAATCCTGAATATAAGGACATATATTTAAAACAAAATATTTGCTCTTATTCTTGGAAGGATTTAACAAATTTCAAATTTCACCAAAACATTATAAAATTTAAAATTCGACAGCATATTACCTGTAACATAAAAAGTTCCATACTTAGACTTAAAGTTTTTGAGATTCCACACTGCATTCCTCAAATTCTTGACCGAACTATCCACAAGATCTCCAGTAATAACAACCACATCGGGATTATAAGTGTTCACTTCATTAACCAACCAATCAACAAAGACTTTCCCAGTAGTTGGACCCACATGAATGTCAGACAAATGAATAATGTGAAGGTTATTTAACTTAGGATCCAGTCCGTTGATCGGGACATGAACTGTGCTGTGTTGAGGAGGAAGAATTGTGTTGATAAAGGACCACAGAGTCAATATTATAGCACAGACCGGCACAAAGTTTAACTTAAACTTCTGGTAAGCCACACTAATTTTCATTGTGAAAGGTATGAAGAGGAATGTTCCAATGTCTGCACAAAGTGTTCCCAAACACATGAAAACGTGACATCCGAAAGCCAAGAATGGCACGATAGTGACAATGGAAGGATTGTCTGCGATGAACATGTACTGAGCGAAAAAGGAAACATGAGTAAGCACAATCACGATGACGGCAAACTTTTTCCACAACGACGAGATTTTGTAGGTTCTGTAAAGATAGTAGCTGCCATAGGACATAACGGTTTGTAGAAACGTCAGTATCTGAAGTCTCATCAGTTTGTATCTGTACCAGGGTTTATTGATGGAAATGTGAAGCTGAATACATACGATTGCCAGAATTGAGAGGCCCGTCAATTTTAGGGCTGTTCTGAAAGTTCCAGCCATTTTACTCCAGCTGAGATATTGATGCGTTCAGTGTTATTCAGGAAATAGTGAGCTTGTACAGATCACTATACAACATCAATGATTTACCTTTAACTTCTATTATCGTCTTCCACATGATAGATCTAAAGCCTTCATGCAATTGATTTAAATGATATTTAAATCATGATTGTCATTTGATACAGTCTAGCTGACCTGGTTATAGTCAAACGAAAACTTTATGGAAAGTAAGTAGAATCTTTAAAGCTAAAAATTTGAAATAGATCATTACAGAATAAAATTTAAAATTTCACTGCATTACAGGGCATTTTGTCACAATAAATCTGCTGAAAAAATTCGAACACAGGGCCAATATAACAGTATTACATATTAGGTGAAGACAGAATGCAACAAAACAAACCAATAAAAATATCCCAGTTCACAGCTAAAGAGCAGATATACAACATGCACTATCGATAACCAGACCTATAACTCCCTCTATCTCTATCTCTATCTCTACTCCTGGACTCCTCTTGGTACCTGCTTCTGTCATCATCTCGTTTCCGACCACAGTCAGAATGTCTATTCCGGTCTCCTCTCTCTTCTCCAGTACCTCCATGATGTCTAGATCTATCAGAGTCTCCATGTCTACTGTCAATGGGGTACCTACTTTCAGTTTCAGTTCTTCTTCGATCTCCCTCATTTCTACTCCTCCTCCTGTTCTCATTACTTCGTTCTTTTTCACCATGCTCTGGTCTCCTCCTACTTTCATCTGCTCTGCTCCTCGATTTAGCATGATTCTCTCTACGTCGACTACTATTTTTTGAGGAAGCACCATCTCTGTCTTCTCCCTCATATTCAGGTACCAAACTAATTTTTTTATTGGACTCATAAGAGGATGATGAAGATCTTACTCTTTTTGAATTTCTTCTTTCAGATGATTTTTCTCTCGAATTAGAACGTGATTTTTGTCGGCGCCTTGACCCAGATCTAGACCTGGAATGGTTCTTTTCACCGTTTGAAGGTGATTCATCAGCTTTCTGAGCCTTTTCTTCAGCTTTTTTCTTCTGATATTCCCTCTCCTCTTCTTCCCTCTTCTTCCAATATTCTTCTTCTTCTTTCTCCCACATCTGTCTCTTTAGCACTCTCAACTCTTCAGCCCTCTCATATGCTTCCTGCTCTTTAGCTTCAATCTGAGCTTGCTCTTTCTTTTTCTCATCTCTCTGACGTTTTTTCAGTTGGCTCTGGAGCTTAAGCTTAAGTCTTTCATGAGGTTTTAATGCTTTTAAAGTGTCAGATTTTTTTAGTGGCAACTCATTTGCCTTTGAAACAGTTCCGGGAGATGGAGGCTTTCCCACATCTTTAACAGGAGATACCTTTCTGCGAGGAGATAATTCTCTGTCAACTCTAGTTATGCTCCTGCTCCGATTTTGGCTAGAATTGGAACTGTATCTTCTACCTCGAGATCTTGAACGTGATCGTCCTCTAGATTTGGATCGAGATCTAGAGTATGCTCGATTTCTTGACCTAGACCTTGATCGTGAACGCCCTCTGGAACTACTTCTTGATACACTCCTAGACCTTGTCCTTCTAGATCGAGATCTTTCAGGACTATTGCTAGAGGATCTGCTTTTGTGTCTTACTTTTGAATTCACAGTGTTATTCATTGGTTCAGCAGGCATGGCAGACCCAGCACCAAAATCGAAAGCATCATCATTCTTTGATAGCAATTGCTTTCTTGCAGCAACCAAACTAGTTAATCCGGAATTGGCTGCTTTAGGTTGAAGGAAAATTGGAAGAGTAATTTTAGGGGGTTTATGAGCTGATTTTACATTCTTGTAGGTGTTTGATCGAGCAGAAGAAATTTCAATATTCTGAACAGTCTTTTCCTCATCTGAGGAACTTTCTGATTGATCTAAGTGCCTTGACGATGATCGCCTAGAATGAGGTTTTCTGTAAGGATCATCAACTCTCATGTGAGGGGGAACATCCTTACTCTTTCTTCTCTCCTCTTTCTCTTTTCTTCTCTCAGTCTTACTAAGTTTGGCTACTCTTTCTGCTCTATTTTGTTCCTCCCTAATCTCGAACTCTCTCATTTCTGATTCAACCTTGTCTTCAATGTGAAGTCTTGTGAAGTCAGGAATGGCATAAGATTCTGCAGCTATCTCGTTAAGTTTTGATTTATTCTCAGGGTCTAATTCCCGGACATCAAAAGTTATATCAAGGTCAGGATCCTGAAGAATTTTCATGTGTGAGAAAATCAAGAACAGTGATGCATCTTTTACTTGTTTACGTTCTCATATATTATGTTACAAGTAAACCTATTACCTAACCTTTCAAAATGTAGTTATGCACAAATAACAGGTACACACTGCTTACATGGTATTAGGACATGATTTAAACATTTTAAAGACAATCACGATCCTAGTTGTATTTCAATAACCTACCACTGTCCAATACCCTAAAGTTAATTTGAATGCTATCGGTTGATACCAAATGAAGAAGATGTTCCGGTTGAGAATTAAAATTAATGAATCTACATACAGTAGGCAAAAATTCCTTTGAATCAGCTTCAGAATCATCACTGTCACTACTGCCATCTGCAACATTTGAGTCATAACTGAATCCAATCTTAGCACCACTGGATGATTTCTTTGTTGCTTTTGTCAAAACTGCAGCTTCATCTTCAGCAATTTGAATGAGACACTCTTCTTCCCCAAGACCAACCTGTCAATTGGATTGTTAGATTGAAATAATTTTGTTGAATATTTGATAAGCTCTACTACTGCACTAACTTGTAATGTGTACCCTTTCATATATCAACCAATAGGTTTTTACAGAACATTGTTTGAATGATCTGTTTATGGTCAAAATCAAATTTTCATACAGAACTTGGCAGAAAGGCCAAAGGCTTAGCAAAATTTCCCAAAAAGGCTGAAAAAGCCATTTACAGAAGTAATAATATGCCTGCCAGTCTCCTGCAATATGTTAACTCATAATTCCTGAAAGAGGCCATTTGTTCTTATTTGCAAGCCTAAAACTATAGACTTGTAGGTTGAGGATCTCTGTACCAAGTCGCGAGACAGACAGACAAACATACAGACAATCCCACCAAATCATTAGTTGCTAGAGTTCTCCATCTTTCATACTGGCATTTCTGGTCTATGACAGCATTTTCACCCAACTCAGATGATATTAGGAAATTTCCAGGTTCAGGAATGATATCCAAGTTGGCTCTGACATCAAATCTGTCAATCATGTTTGATCTGTTGCCTTGCCAAGGCATGAGAGCAGAGGCAGCACTTTCAATCTCAGCTGCATCCTCCTCAACATATATTTTACAAGAGACCCCTTGAAGTCTCAAAAACTGTGTGGGATCAGCCTTTATTCTGTGGTAGTATAGTCTACGACGCTCTGATCTTTTCTTGTAGTCAACCATCATGCCCCGTATCTTACGCTCTTGCTTCCTAGCTTCGTGCCACATACTGCTTGAGGTTAAACAGGTTATGTTCATGTGAGTAAGCCATAGGTTAAACGTGAAAACACCCAGGTGACAAAGTAGATTGCCATTAAGTATAATGAATGAGGGGTAAAATTAGTTGCTCATTAATGCATGGTGAAGGAACATAGGGGCCATAGCTCTATAAACCTTTATTAGCACCTACCCAATGTTTCACACTCTTGCTTTATTGCCTTATCTTAGCCCATGGCAAATTTTGAAGGATTAAAATACTTTAACCTGGAGAGTTGCATCAACAAAATGTTGTTCATAGAAAACATAATATGGGGAGAGAAGGTCAAATCTTGGGAGTACTAAGCTGAATTTTTAGCTCACATCACAATGCTCACTCTGCGGTCCTCCCCCAATCTTGCTTGCAATTTTAAATAAGATGTTGCATATGTAAGCTTTTCGACATTATTTCAGTTGATTGACTCAAAATTTTCAGGATTCGTGCTATTAAAATTGGGCAAGACCCAAAATTGTTTCTCCAATGGAGCTTTCTTGAACAAATGTTTCAAATCAATCTATAATAAACAGAATTTCCTGAAACATTCTATATGATTGGTAAGATCATAAGAGATAAGTAGTGGAAGCAAATCTATCTGCAATTTTCTAGAGTGGTTCAAAAACTGACCCTTTGAATCATAGACCAGTTTTCTTAACATGTATATTGTGTAAAGTTTATGAAAAAAATTTTAAGAAATGAATTCTGAGCCTTTGTAGACGATAAAAATAGTCCTCATTAACATGGTTTTGTTATAAGAAAATCATGTCTTAGCAATTTAGTTAAAACTGTGTAATGGAACTGTGTAATGGAACTGTGTAATGGAACTCATGGAGAGGGAAATTCGAGTGGATATATTATATTTTGATTTTAAGGAGGCCTTTGATTGGATGCCTCATAATAGATTTTTTAAGCTGAAAAAGGTTTATCAACATTAAATATAAAAGAAAAAATGATAATAATATATGAGAAAGGTCTCCAAAACATTTCAGGAGAGTGTTACAATCAACACAAACCTGCTTTTACACATGCATTAAAAGATTAAAAATCCAATCCAATATAAAGCATTATAAAAGCAAAATTCTACTGTCAATGAAGATGAATCAATCCTGCCATTTAGACATTATCAATAAAATTTTCCTGTTTAAAAAATACATTTTTGGAGTGTATTACCACTCCTTATATTGAAATATCCCACGGAAAAATCTAACAAGTATCATGAATAAAAATATATAAACCTTATATCCCTCATAGGTCCTATTAACTATAATACTGTATTAACTTCAATGAAACATTTCCTCAATTTTGTTCCGACCCTAGCCCCAAAATGGAAGTGGTGTATAAAATAGTGCAACAAATGATCCTTTTCAACCTGAAAGATTCTATTACCAATTGCATTCATTTTCTCTTTAAATTCTTGGTATATACACTCATTAGTGTCAGTGATCTGTTTCAATGAAACAAATATATCAATAAAATAGATATATCAATTTCTTGCCGATTGCCATATTACGTCAAGACGGATAGTTAACATATTAATTAGAATATTAAATATACATTGGGTTGCATGGCCTATTTCTAAAAATGTGGCTTGCTCTTGCTACACGGTGCAACGCCCTGCTGCCGCGAAGCGGCAGCCTCCGGCGCGCACGGTGGTCTCACAACGTGAGACAAGCTTGCCCTGTGCTCTAACAAGAGCTTTGTAGATTGATGACCTACTGTCGCGGCCATAACGCGCTCTCACGCGCATTTCGAAGAAATTCTTGTAGGTTGATAACCTACTGTCGTGGCCCGGCCATCACGCGCTCTTACGCATTCCTGGCCTGAATTTCTGATTTCGAAGAAATTATAGACGCGCATCGCCCGTTGACAGTAGGTTATCAACATACAAGTTGCTTTGCGCGGAGTTGCCGCTTTGCGGCCCGGCAGGTCAGGCCGCAACGTAGCTGACATGACAGTACTTTGTCTCACGTTGTGACCCTTTTCAAAAAAGTTTGAGGCAGCAGGGCTATTGCCTTGCGTTGCGGCCCATTTAATTTTCAATTTTCAAATCAAATTTTCAACGGGGCGGCAGCTTCGCGCGGGGGCTGCCGCTTCGCGGCAGCAGGTCAG
>JH152721.1:31141-54094 GCA_000226015.1 Mnemiopsis leidyi | reverse complement strand
TTATCTCACCTCTCTACATTGTTGATGTGGTCCGTGCCGTTGCTGCCCCCGGCTATGATGACGTCACAGCCCCGGCCGATGGCCACGTGGTCACGTCGCTGAGTAAGTGGGAGCGGAAGAGAGTACCAAGAACTGTCACTGGAGCTGACTTCTTTGTCCTGCTGGCTGGTACTACTCAGATCCCAGCCCCACGTCTTCGACCAGATGGAGTTCTCCTGTTGACCTGGACATAATTAAGTGTCAGTTGTCAGTCTACTTATAACCTGTCTAGTGCTAGGGAAGGAAGGAAGCGTGTCAGGATTAACAATTCTTGACAATTCCGTAAAACTTTTAGGTTTTTTAAGTCTTTATAGCTAGCCTAAACATAATTATCATGGAGATGGAGTCTAATTGTAAGGAAATCCACGAGATAATAATTGTCGTTACCTCCGATGATAACAGCAAGCTCCTCAACAATTTTTCTCCGTTCTCTGTTCCTAGGTGGTCCGGGAACTGTACAGACTTGTCTTTTTGCGGGTTCGAAGTGGTTGAGGAGGGCTGTTTCCAGAGCTGACTCGAGGTGGGGCACGGCCTCAACACACTTGGTCGTTGTGATAGCCTTAACAAAGTCTGTCGTGCCAAATAGGTGAAACCTGAAGTGACAACGGTAATTATTAGAGATTTGCGGTAATTGTCCAGATGAAATGATAAGGGAATTGAGGTGAAAAGCAGGTATAATCTTATCTTTTCTAATGATGGTGAAATGCAAAATTAAGAAATTGACAGAAATCTTAGAAATGTTCAACCCTCGCCCAAAATTTCCCATGAATCGTCGGTCGTTGAAAATAAGGAAATTTAAATTTTAAAGAAAGATAACCCCAAAATATATCTCTGCTAAAGTTAAAATTTTACCTGACTGAATTTAACAGTTCAGGCATGAACTCTCTTCTGGCTTCCTTGTCGTGTTTAAACCACTTCGTCACTGCCTCCAGGACCAGCCTTTCCTCTGGAACTTTCAGCAAGTCGTCCGATAACAACATCATCAGTTTCTGCGGCTCCAACTGCAGGAAATCAGGCGTGTCTATAACTTTGACGAAGTTCTTGAGAGCGTAGGACCTGGCCTCTGCAGCGGCTATGTTACAGGAGTAGAGTTCTGAGACCTGCCAGACAGCCAGGCAGTTAGAGGAGGACACGTGGGATGTCATGTACTTTAGAGCCATTCTCTTTAGGTCTCCCAGATCCATCATTTCAGAAGCAGACAGCACGCCTTGCACGTCCTCTCCTAGGAAGTATTCTATATGAAATAAGATTAACAAATCTATAATTTTGACAGGGAATTCTACTTTCAGGTGTTAAAATTAAGCAGGAATGTGTATTTTAATTTTCAACGTAGGTAAATGGCAATGGATTATATTCGTGACCAACTAGTTGGTATGAGCAAGAAAACATGGGCGGGAGAGTAAATATTTTAAAAATATTCTAGCAAGCATTGAAACTTTTACTATCACAATCACAAATCGTTTATTAGAAGGACGCCGCAAATACTTCGTGACCGCAAATATGACCGGTTCATGCAGGGTAGATTTCTGATTTTGTTAACTTTGGTGGCCGTTGAGTATGAATTTTATATGAAGAGTAGGTAGTTTACCGGAGATGAGCACATGATAGGGGAGCTTTAAAGAAATTAGCGCAAATTTGTAACAATTCATTTTCTCTGGTGGCCATTGCCTCACAGAGGGCTAATGTAATTAGATTAACGATAAAAGTGCTTGATAAAATCAGTTTCTCACAGGACCAAAAGTTTAAACTTACCCAAAATGCGAATCTTTTCATTGTAGATGAACCCGACAACTATGTCCAAGGTCCGCAGGGAAATTCCGGTAAGTTTCACCTCGGTAGCCCAACTTTCCCGGGTCCCACACATAAACATAGCCCGAAAGTAGGAACATCGGCTGGCCAGGATGACTTTGTGAGCGCTGATTTGACCATCTTCAGCTTCCAGGATTACATCACAGAACAGAGAGTTCCTCCGCAAGCGGCCCAAATGTTTGAAGGCTGATAACAGATGTTCTGAACTTTGCTCCGTGTCTGAAAGGAAAATATTTTGAAATGAGGCTTTGATTGTCGATTAAAGGGGCGATCTTATCACTATGGACCATAAAGGTTGTTTCAGAAAAACAGCGAAGTGATTTGCAATTTGATACACTTGATTTATTTCATAAAAAAATTAGAAAAATCCGAATTAAAAACGTACCTGATTCGATATAACGGCGTTTTGAAAGGTGACTAGGGCGAGATTGAGACCTCAAAGTAGCAACAGTTGACATTACATTAGCTGTCGGGAATCTGGCAGAACAGAGAAGATTAGAGCGATGTGAGTTTATAGTGAAACTTAGGAATTTGATAAATTAAACTGGGACTATCTGAGTCTGTCGAAATGAACTACAGGACAGTTCACAGTTAGCGTAGTCCTTATATTGGTTGTCAAGAAGTCCTATAGACATTGTGTCAACTTGTTTCTGTCACAACGGTCAAAGCTGGAAAAACCTGTTGAAGTTTTCAAAAGTCTGTGAAAACCGTACCAGATCAAGGTGGTCAGACAAATTATCACATACTTTAATAAAACTTGTTGACAGAAACCGAACCTAAATAGTACAAGGCTCTTTTTTACAAAACTAGCTGAAAGCTCAGTTTTATTATATAGGTAGAAAATTATAATAGGTAGAAAATCCAATAAAGGAGGGTAGTTTCAAGTCCTTGACAAATTGTGGGCTACCAAGTGAAGCTATTAGATCTTCTGGCCTGCCACTCTCTTTAAACGGCCACTGGGTGGTGACAGCAAAACTAAAATAAATCGATGTACAAGTGAGGGAGCTTTTCTGAATCCTCGGTATGTAAGCTCCTTTGCAGATGATTCAGAAAACTGTCCTTGCTTGTACATCATCGCAATATACAACTCTTAGACACTGCCCCGTTGAAAAGTATACTGAAATTTATCGCTGTGGGTTACAAAAATACTGCATTACAGCACCAGATCGTGATATCAAGGCATAATATATGCCAAGTGAAAACACTGCGGTAAATACCAACTAACAGCAACCACACCTAAATGCAACATGGACTTCTTAATATAGCGGCAAACAACAATACATTGTCTGGGATATATTAGTAGCATATAGCGTGTACTATAACGGGAAACAATAGCGACTCTACTATCTAAACAATAGACAATACCAGCTTCCCACGAGCATGGGAAACCGAATCTGCACGAACACTGAGCAGCAAGTAGAGCAATACCGAATATGTACAAATGTGTGTATATTTGCACAGGTATAGGCCCCGTGTTGATAACAGCTGAGATAACAGGGATTGATTTTCGGAAGTTTGATGGTAAACCGGATGAAACTTCAGGCATCAAAAAGAGGGGTAAAACATCTTGCGCCGGTAACAGTAGGAGGAAAACAACTCTGATATCAGATCTAGGACAGTGCGAAGCGGCATTGTCAATGTCACGGAAAATATAGGTATTACAGTGGATAAAAGGAGTCCTGTGATAACGGATACATCTCAATAGCGGGAGAATTCTCGTCACCTCTTTGAAGGGCATTTTATCGGGAGGACACGTGACGTTTGTCTAGCTGTTATCCTCCAGGTGATATCACACTTCTTATCCGGTCCTGTTGACGACAATATCTGTAAAGTTCAGTTCAGGTCAGGAGTAACGACCTGAAGTGAAAGTAACAGGGCTCGGTAGAGAGATCCCTGTCTTGGGATCTGGTCATTGGTAATGAACGTCCGGCCCTACCTGACACTTACAAGCTCTAGACACGGTCCTAGACTGGATGTGTTACTCCGACTACCGGCCAGACTAATGGCTGGGAGAGAACGTGCAGCTCAATTTAGGGAGAGTTTCGCGGTCTAGCACCGCCAAACTTACGAGCTCACAAGTTTGAGTTAGCATGGCCAGCTGAGCGTTTTATCAACTTGACAGTTTCTCGGGAAGAGGTAAACGTGCTCTAACCGTGCTCACTAACTGCTCTATTAATTAGCAAAACGTCACTCCTAATTAGAACAAACTCTCATCCTCGTTAAGCAACTCTTTGATCCAAACGAACCATGTTCCCTTCAAAGGCGCGTGCCTCAGACCTGCTGACCTGGCATTTGAAAACCAAGGAGTAAGTATAAAGAGCTGAAAAGTGCTGACAAGCTGGGTTGAAAGCGCGGCCGGCAGATAAAGTGACCGCTTGGAACCTGGGACATGATGTACGGGAGCCATGAAATATCCGGGCAGACCTGACTTTAATCAGTGAGAGAAAGAGAAGGTGCTTTTAGCTGGAACTTGTGACAAGAACTTCCACTTCGCAAGTAAAAGCAAGGTGCAGGCAACACAGAGAAATACACAAGTACTATAATGAGATGAGAACTACAATTTGTATAAATAGTGTTGGAGAGCTAGGGCGCGGAGGGAGAGAGAGAGAAGGAGAGAGCTTGAGCTCTCATTTATTATGAAACAAAACACCAAAGTTGATCGCCAAATTAAAGACCCTTCATGTTATCAGAGACCTTATCACCCCAAAACAAGCATATCAAATGAGGGGTCCGATATACGACCACAATACAACGCGGGTGTCGGCTCTTAACCAGAGTGCATGTTTCACCATCTTGTGAAAACCTCATTAACTCCAAGGGTCAGAGCGGTAATTGGATCGGGGCTCTGAAAACAGAGAAGTCTAAGGTCTTCCTGATTGGTGGAATTTGTTTTCGTCTCTTTTTTCACATGTTCCATTGAAATCGGACAATGAGAAGCGAGGACTGGCCTTCCCGCTAGGTGTATTGGATTACATGCTTTATCGCTGCTAGTTTACGGTGAAATGTTCTTATTTCTGAATGTCACTGACTATATTTAATGTGAATTCTGAAGGCTTATGATAATCGTTAAGCATAATGTGATGACCCCCAGATAGTTATCTAAATAATTTCACAAAGAGAGGTTCGATTTAGCACCTAATTGAGGAGGGACATAGCGAACAAGCGGATCTGCCGTAGCGCCAGACATTGTTGAGGACTGCTATAATATTCAAGGGTGGCGGTGATACTAATTTGTACCCAAATTTCCTGGTACCAGACGGCTCATATTGGAATATTTAGGACGTGTTCCTGTGAAATGGACCGCACTGCTACGTTGTTTTATGTGGCGGATAGACTTCACGACAGATGATGCAATGGGTACAGGGTAGTGGTAAGTGGTAAGCGGACACATCTGATATTGATATTTGTAGAAGTCCAGTTGAAAAAGGGGGAGCTATATCAGTATGTGTTTCAAGTAAAATAACAGTCTGGACTCTGGCAGTGGACTAATCTTACAGTACTACTTAAGTAGAAAGTCAAGTATGGTTTATGTCAGGGCAAGTATGGTTTATGTCAGGGCAAGTATGGTTTATGTCAGGACAACATGAGGATATCAGTTTCCACTTGCTGGTGAAAAAATGATTTTTGGATATTAGTAAGAGATATGAGCTATTGGTGGGACAACTCAAAAATAACTGGGACTATAGTTGAATAAGCTTAATGTGATCGATTAAACGATATCGATAACAGTCACGTTGACGTCCAACTTAATATAAATAGTATCAACATGTCCTAGGTTTTATTAGATTTGCAAATAGCAAGTACCAATCATAGTCCGTACAAAAAAGGATTTTGATAAGGATAACTGATATCAAGGCCACTAGCAACCAGCATCTATTTGCTGAGATAAAATCCGGAGTCCACATATTTCCATAGAAACAGCCATGTTGTCATGGCAACAAGAAACTTGTCACGTACACGGAAACTAGGACAACACAAGACCGTGAAAATAAACCAAGATAGGAGGGGGTAACGATGGAAACAAGTACACTGCAAGTCAGTAAGTAAACGTACAACAATATAACTACACGAGCATCTCGCCTGCCAGACCTCGCGAGTCGGTGTGAAAACAACGCTCATCTCTACATGCTAAATACAAAACATTGTAACAATATTTCTCGTTGGAAATGGCGTGGGAACGAATCATCACAACAACTTTTCCTGTGCACACATTTTTCACGAATCACCAGCGGCAGTAAGAGCAGCCAGTCGTTGAGCGAGAATAACGAGCCTGCTGAATAAGTGGAGATCGTGAAGCTGAAGACAAGTCATACTTGAATAAATAAGCACGGGCAAGAGGAAAGAATTAATCGCAGCTAACACTTTGACTTAAATTACCACACGATGCTTATTTATTAAGCACACGTCGGTAATCAATGGCCGCAACTTTTAAATCGCGCCTTGAAAATTCTCACCCACACCAAAATCAAAACAACAACAGCAATGGGGCGGTGGTACAGGTGTTAAAAGTTTGATCAACTGTAGGGCGTGTAGCAGGAGGCAGGGAAACGGGCCCTGGTGGCCCGGTTAAACAGGACAGCAGTAAGAATTCCAACAAATCTCTAACTATTTAGGGCAGGCTGAATTGAGGTCGGGTCTTAACCAACACGGAAATTCTGCAAAACTTTAAATTTGTCAAGTAAAAGAGGCCCACAAGGTTACCGTTACCATGTTTCTAACAATATACACGGACTGTAATTACGCAGAACAAAGTGCAGGTACAAGGTAGCGAGGTACAAGTACGTGCGTGTCGGCTTGGAGTACACTAAATTATAGAAACTTGTCACCAGCTAAACGGATTACATTAGATCTGAACGTCGCGACAACGTAAACATGGAGATCTGGAAAAATGTTAAATTGTACGAATGAAAAGAAGTGACAGGGATCTCCGACGGAGTTCTAAATGAGGGATGACAGAATTTCAACGGAATCTGGAAGGTCTACCTCCGGACTAATGACTCACGGTCTATATTCCATCTTTCAAACGGAAGATAGCTCGAATCAGTCAAAATGCAAGGAAAGTCCTAGTAACTTCCCCTTGATCTCTCAAGTCACAACCAACAATAGACCAGAAAGTCAGAAACTGGTTACCAGAGTATCTTGAAAGGTGAAGGAGGCCCCCTGCATAAAAGATGTAGACCTGATGGGACTTTTGAGATATTTCCCAGTTAGTCAATCCATAAAGACTAGACGGCGGGGTGATTGAATAAAACGTGTTAATTAGAATTTAGTGCAGCAATTCATTTGGGACACTGGATATCCCGGGAACTGTCACTTAACATTACAATGTTCGTAATCTTCACCTCCAAAATTGGGGAGTGATTTAGCTGAATTGGTAATGTGATTAACGAATTACAGGCCATGGGCAAAACCTGAGATCTTGCAGTTATTGGTATAGGGACAATCAGCTTTTGACAACATTAAATTAAAAGAAATTACCTATTCGAACTATTCGAACTATCCATCGAAGCTTGGCTGAGTGCTATGGCGAGAACTGGGCGATACAACTTGAACATGAACGTTAGTCTTGCTCAGAATAAGATAGAATATGATAACGGTACGTAAATTTCAAGTTCGACAACCAATGTTAAAGTCAACAACATTGTCGTGTTACATTGAGCAACATCGGTAAATATTTACAGTTCGGCAGCAACAAGAGTCACGTACAGCACTGGTATAGCACTGTCGAGTAAGGACTTCAGCCTACTTTAACGAAGCAGGTGCAACACGAAACATTTGCTAGGCTACAGAGTTCACTATAGCTCCTCCATACACTCGTACACTCTAATACATAATATGTAATGCTGGCATAGCTACTGACCTTCTGCTCACATCGGAGCGTAACTAGTGATAATTGAGAGCTGAAGGGCTGATGAGTCCAGAAATGGAGGATAATGAGGGAGAAGCTACCCCGATCTGCAGATGTTAACGGGAAAAGACGGAATTTAAACCCTAATTAGCATTGAGATGACAATATGGAGAACACACATCACTATTTCTGGTGTGGTGATTAGTAAAGAGAGGAAGGAAAGTTTGGAACCGAGCCAATATACGCGGATAAATAGACTCGCCATCGTGTTAGTCGAGACACTGGCTAAGGAGTTGACGATAAGAAGTGATAACAAGAGATAAATCGTATTGTTGGACAGTCAATTCTCGACAAAATATACTGTTACTTCGTCAACAAGTGCGACAAGACGAGGGGGAAGTTTCAATAATATAAATTTAGTATTTACAGGACTTTCTACATGAGTAGCCGAACTATCGAGAAAGTGCTGAAAGTAGAAGAGGGTGACAACAGTTTCAGTTTCTGACCATTGCATCACGAGGAAACTACAAGCGTTCAGATCGTCACCAATAAAACAACCAATACAAGGTAAGTAGTATCAGTTAAAACGAGTAGAAACACACGGCGCGTGTAAGTATTAACTATTAAGGCGGGCAAAGTCATTCGCCTTTGAACTTACACGCGTGATCCCAATTAAGTGTCACGAGACCGCCCACGTGCGAACTTACAAGCCGCGCACGGCCCTCCATTATTTTTAAGGCTCGATACAAACATCGGTGTATAATGTACATAGCAAATTACACGAGGTCACCTCATCACGATACTTCGATACAATGTTGAACTTGAAGAACGTTTCCATTACAGTCAGTAATTATCCGGAATTCTGTCTCCAGGGACGGATTGTAACTCAAAAGTGACCGAATCGAGACAGGATTATCTGATTTGTGGAACAACCTGGTAATGAGCGAGATACCAGGACTCTGGGATCAAATCAGATGACAGAGCTTTAACAGTAACTCAGGGCTGGGGCCGATTATTAGCAAAACTTTAAACTGTTGGTATAACTTTTAATCAATATTTATAACGGCGATCAACCGTATGATAGGTCGTGTGTTTAAAGGTATGGCGTCGGAAGATTCTTTGGATCATTTGTTCCAGGGAGACGGCAACAAAAACTTATCCCGTAAATCAAGTTTTGATCCTGCCGTTGTCATGGATCTATACACAAACAGGCCGCTGGTCTCCCACTATTTAGTAGCAACAATAAACTCAGATTATTAGTGCAACTGTATATTTAACTAACGATATCACTGCTTCAGAACCCATCAAGATTGGAGACCTCCGAGTCGGAGACGTCTGGACTGAGCGACAGTTTTGACTTAGTCGGGCAGTTTGGGTGTATTTTGCTGGGGAAGCAATCCTAACGTTCTGTTGGAGCCTACATGCGTGATTGGTGGATACAGTATAACTTCATCCACGTTCGAGTAGAGTGCTAAAACTTAGAAATAGTCAAGTGTCAACAGCGTGGAATTGGGCCAATTATATGATGCAATGCAAGGCGGCAAAGACAGATATGATCAAGAAATTCAGGTGAATTATATATGAGGAAAGTAAATTTAGAGATTGCTACAATATGAACACACTGTTTATTTAGTGGACAATTAAGATTAGTTAGTGAAACACTACGTTGATCTAACAGTAGTACCTACTATGTTTAAGTTCCAACAATAACTGACTACAGAAAAAACTGAATTGTGACTCTGAGTAACTTGTTACTGTCTGTACAATGGCTATCACGTGTCACGTTGCAAACAAACACAAACTCAAAGTGAACTCTTCCAGCTATATCTTGTGTACCACTTCGGGCATGACCTTCTCAAAGGGAATTCCAATCAGGATAATCAGAAATAGCGAAGTCTCCTGTAAAATTAAGTGACAAGTAAGCAGAACAATCCTTTGAAGACAGACAGATCAGATCGGTAATGGTATTTCATGGTACAGACAGTGAATGTAGCAGAGTTAACAGCTGCACTTTTATATCTTAATCTAACACAACCCAAACAAAGACATCAGTACGTTTCCTCCGTAACTGTATCAATAAAGTGTGAGCCTGATGACGTCACAGCTGCACATGATCCCCACACTCTGCTGAGTTAACAGCTGCTTTTAGAAAGTCGAGACTGCTCCTGTAGTAGCTACCTTTAGTCTGGGACTCCTGGTCCCATGCGGCGAGATGGAGCTGCCTCTAAGTCACGTGTCAGCTCCACTACAGAGTTACATGTCAAGCTGGAAGTAGGATGTTTCAACATGGAACCGATCAGAGAGCTATTTGAGATGTAATGAGATGTGAAAGGGGAGACTAGAGGTTTGGGGGAGACACATAAAAACGTGATGCAACGTGGTGACATTTTGGAAAGATTACGTCTGTTGGTGGTGAACAGCTCAGATTTGATTTTCTGCAGATCTTGGATAAATGCTGGGAACTTTACTTTTCGCGAGAAAGAGGCTTGATGGTAGACAGCACAAAACGTTATTGTTCCCTGTCGCTAAATATATACTTATAGTGTATGAATAGTTCATTAGTTTACTAGTAGGGACTTAGGTCTTACTGTAAGGAACAGAAAAGCTTAAACCGATCTCTGAGACTCAATACAAAAATCTCAGAAAGTAGGAAATAGGGTGAGAGGAGAAATAAGCGTATGGATTCCATAACCCTACCAGGTACAAAAATAACAGTAACACGGCAAACTGGATAAACAGTATAATGCAATATTCCTAGCACTAAATCGAGCTACGTCCACGGCACATAATCGGACATCGATCCAGGAAATCATGTCGACCTAGACAGCTACCGCTGACGTAACTTGGCTCTATAATTACGATTCCTCAGATGGTTATTGTAGGTTGTAATTAGCCATGATGGATTGTGTTAGCTGGTGAAAGGTGGTTGCCCGGTTTCCCGGAACTACATCAACATGGAGCTGAGTGTCGCCATTTTATCAGTTCCGGGCTTCATGGCTCAACATTTTCGTACTCTTTAAGGACTTAGATCGTCTATAATAATATTATTGGTAACATTACATTGACAATGACATAACGAACAAATTCATTTTTCATGTGAAATTAATAATGCTTTTGCTAGTTCCAAATAGAAGCCAAAAGATATTGTACAGAAATGAGAAAGTAACACTAACAGTAACTGTACCGCAGAAAGTGCTGGTGTGTGAAATACAAACACAAGTTTTAGTTTAACTTTAACAAATAACAACCGACAGTGACAACAGCTCGACATCTTGCAACTAACATTCTACCCAAACTTCCGGCTTAGAATATTTCAACAGGAAACTTCTTATGGCAACAGCACATAAAAGTTATCGAATCTTCCATCAACCATGAAAAACGGTTAAAACCCAAAATATTCGGGGAAAAAATGTGACGACAGTGCTTTTGTATGGATACACTTTATTCTTATCAGTAAAATTGAAATAGTCGACTGGGGTAGGATTCCGGACGCATTACTGGCGGTAAAAGTATTCAGAAACGGTTACACTCGGGGAGAGAGGAACCGGAACGTACAAAAAGGGAATCAGCGAGCACGATCTTCGCCTTATGAATCGCATCAGTACAGAGATAATGAATCAAATTGTTAACACAACCAGTTACCTAGCTGTCCAGGCGAGATCATTATCAAACGTAGAATTACCGTCAAGTACACTGATTCCAAACGAAGTAAGCGACGGAAACTGAGCTGCACGTGCAGCTTCACACTTACCACCGCACAAGTTTCCCAAGGTGCTAAATTCGTTAAGCACGTCAAAAGTACAAGAAGAAGAAGAAGCGTGGAGTTAGAGGCAGGGTAATTGGGGCGACGTCCTGGACACACAAAGTACCAATAGGTGTTAGAACAAAGACAGGGAACTGCCGATACACAGGCCGATAGTGAGTACAATAGGTCCCAGTTCAGTAGCGTCATGGTGTGACTGTGAGAGCCAATAGGAACAAGCAGGAACTACTAGAACTACTGGGACAGGTAGGGAGGTGTGGTGAAAATGTCCTGCTGCTCCGGTGCAAGTACAATGGAGCAGCAATGTAGCAGCAATGTAGCTGCAAGTACAGTGTAGCTGCTTAAAGTTAATACACGTCGGGTAACTGAGCAGCAATGTGCACTGGAGGTCAGGTTTTGTGAGGGTAAAGTTATAAAACCTTGTGACTTAATACCGTAATAATAAAACAGCTGACCAGCATTTGGGAGCTGATTAAAGGCATCCATCAACCTAAAACCTTACGGCGATTTGAATTCTATGAGCGCGAGCTGAGGCACGTCTAATCAAAGCAACCTTATTTAGAAATCTAGGAGAAAAGCTTTTCTTGGAAAGACCAGACTGAATGAAACACCTTCATCTACCTCAAAAGATGAAAGGACCACAGCATCGTTTAACAACACAACAAGAATAAAATCTTTAGCTGAAGTAGATTAAGACAAGGTAGCAAAAGTATAAAACCTGTAGATGAAGTAGGATCGGGGAGGGGCTGCTGGAGTTAACGGTGTACACTGAGTTAGACTTAGAGTAATGTTGGGTTGCAGGCCAGTTCTACTTGGAGCACCATTTCCGGCGTTCTGACCGGTCCTACATGCTAACTAGCCATTAACGTGGCCCATTGACATTAGACTACATGGCATTAGCAGGGCACATTAGCTGAAACAAGCCACATCATTGCAGTAGCTTGAGAATGAGAGGCCTAGACTAACTTGGCTTATTATTTGACCAATACAAATCTGGAAATTTTGGCGGATAACTATTAAGATTTGTTGGAAGTGGGTTTTAGTGGTATAGTCAGATGCTTAATACGAATCAAATAATGCTTTGTACTGAATAAGTAATCAGGTTACATTAGTGTCAAAATTTGTAAACTTAAACAAGCAGGATTGATAGTACGTATAAGATAAGTAAGATAAAGAGTAAAAGTTAGACCTAGCATTTGGCTGTTAATAAGGTCTCTTTACAGAACACGACACTGCCTGTTCAAGTTAGCTCGACTGCAACTGATCTTAATTAAGAGCAACAAACACGTGCCATCAGAGCACTTACAAATTATACAATGAATTCAATTTCAGTTACAACACTCAATATTCTCAAGTTCAAAATCAGAACACAATCGAAAATAATCAATATTTCTAACGCAGGTTCAAGCAACAATAAAAATTACTGTTTTATCTGAACAGACAAAACGCTTTACACTAATCTTAATAATCATAATGATACCTCTAATCTCTGATTATCGTTGTGAGTAAAAGTTATCTGATTGAATTTATTGCAGGATCTAAACGAGGATTTCAAGTCATTATTAATATTATCAGTACCTTTCTCTTCTGACCACCATCACCGTCCTAGTAAAAACTCCACATTTCGGTAGTGCAGCTAACACGTCCTAGTAAAAACTCGACATTTCGATAGTGCAGCTAACACGTCCTAGTAAAACTCCACATTTCGATAGTGCAGCTAACACGTCCTAGTAAAAACTCCACATTTCGATAGTGCAGCTAACACGTCCTAGTAAAAACTCCACATTTCGGTAGTGCAGATAACACGTCCTAGTAAAAACTCCACATTTCGATAGTGCAGCTAACACGTCCTAGTAAAAACTCCACATTTCGATAGTGCATCTAACAAGTCCTAGTAAAAACTTTACACTTCGATAGTGTATAAAGAGTAATTGCAAGAGACTGAGAGTGACAGTAAATGGAGAGGAATCGACACAAGACAGAGAAAATACCATGACTATCTACTATTGGCATGTTTCAGTGCAAATATTAACACCTAACTCAGGCTGGAAAATGAGGAGTAAATTTTATACCATACTAGTGGTGGTAGTGGTACTTTGTGCCGGCGGTGGTACTGGTAGTGGTACTGGCACATCACATTCGGCTGTTTAAAGTTTAAATTTAGCTGTCATGAGATTAAGTATTATCATTATTAAGTATTATACACAAGGTTTGCTTCAAAGAACCTTATTTGTATAATGAGAGGAAACGATCATTAAAACAAAGAGACTGAGAGGGCTCAAATAGGAGCGAATAAGCGAACTGCAAAAATAGCTAGATCTAGTGGTGATTAGTGTGTAATTACAGTTACAGTTACAGTTACAGTACACACTGCATAAAACTACATACTGCATAAAACTACATACTGTACACACTTACAGCACACTGGTTACCCTGCTTGCCCTGGTTACTGTGTAAGTAATTACAGTTACAGTACACACCGCGTAACCCTGCCTGTCTTGTGTTACCAAGTTGGGAATGGTACTAGCACTACCACTTCACTGCCAGAATAACAAGATTCTCATGAACAAAATTTCGTAACACTGATAATTTCCCGATTATTGACTTAATTAAGATCTACCCAAGAGTATGATCAGCAGAGAAGTCTACCGCCACAACCACAGTAGATATGTAACTCAAACTCAAAAAAGCCACATCGCATACAGCATAGGAGATGTAAAACTAAATAGTTGAAAATGTAACAACAGCAGTGTGATTGTTACTGTAACAAAGATTAAACCAAGACAAACTCTCTTGACTCAAACAAGACCAGAACAACAAGCACTGAAAGAAAGAGATTTGAAGAAGAGTGACCGCCTCAACAACACACAACGGAGCAGTAGCCTCACCGCTCACCACCGCACGAACATGCGACAGAAAAGGCACACAAAACAAACAATTTGAGCTTAATTTTGTTAATTTCTTTTGTCGCCACAATCAGCTAGAATTTTCAGCAGAACGGCACGAGGTCTGTCTGGCACGTGCTACCTCTCTGCTAACAATGTTTAATTCACCAAACTGAAGCAGGCTAATAGTCATTAATAAACCGGGCTTGTTTCACCTATATTCATTGTGCGGGAATGATAAGAAAATTGAATTTTTGCTCTTATCTTAGTTTTTATCATTTTATTTTTCATGATCTCAATGCTAACTCCCGCAAAGTTATGTCAAACCAATTGTTTTGTACACTGAACTGCATATAACCTTGCAGCATCCACGATAATCAACCTGACATTAAACAGCAAGCAGAATGGTGGAATAATAAGTTTGACGTCAAATTCAATTGTGAACTTGACTCTATTCAGGATTTTATCAGTTTGAGTATTCAGTTTCTACTTTCCATACACTAGAGGAATCCGCCAAAAAAAGAACACATGACTCAAAAATGAACATCCACTGTACTTTGTATGCCGTGTTATTTCCGCGAAATTTTGAATTTTATAATAAAACGATCGATAAATAAAACACGTCATATAAATATTTCATAAATTTGTAATATGTTTGAATATAATCCAAATAGAAATTGATTTCTACAAATAAATAACAAATTTTAAGTCCAACCAAACAGCCCGATAAACTCAGTCTAACTCTAATCCGTATATAAACCATTAAAATGTGGTCACCGATTCTAGACTTTATCATAAAAATAGATACTTAAGTCGTAAAAAACTATGTAATGAAGATGACTAAAAACTTTGTCCTAAGTCCTGACAATTAAAAATGGTGAAGTTAAAACGGCTGGACTGAGCTAACGACACAGCGCTAATGAAGTGGTCGTAATGATAAAGTTTAAAACAATTTGTGACCAATGAACCAAAATCAGCTTACCACAGTCTAAAAAACATGGCATCTGATGATAATGAGAAAAGAAATTAAAAATAATATCAATAATCGTTATTCAGTCAGTTTTAATTTAATAGAAATCCGTTCCTTACCAAATTCCATCTAAAATTTTGTTAACAATCGAATAACTTAAAGTTAAAATAAAAACATTCGTTCAAATGCGATTTCAAATGCAATTAAATATGATACCATATTTGCAAATAAAAGCATCGTATTCCATTCCTCGATTCATTTACTCAATATCTAAGCAGATCATGAGCTTAGTTGAAGATTGAATATCTTAAACAAAGTCTAATGAAAGGACATGATCACTTATTTTCTGAATTCTCTGGCATCTGGGTCACTATAGAATTATTATTTGCTAAGTGCCGTTCAAGGCTAACCGGGCGATAAGTTTATGTCGAAGAGTATGTCGTTTAAGAGGATCTACGACCTGGGAGAGTTTCTCTTCAATACTCCTGATTTCTTCCTCAAAAGAAGGAGAATTCAATTCCTGAGTAAGCGGGTAGTCAACAAGAGGTGGTGGTTGTGTAAGCGGGTAATCAACCAGGGGATTCGGAATCTCGTCCAATGAAGTGACGACATCAGATGCGGAAGTATCATCTTTTGTAGTTTTAGAAGTTGAGACTCCGTCTTTACGTGTGTCTTGAGAGGAACATAAACCGGGCATGTCACGAATCAAACTGCAAAGAGATGATCGTTCACTCGAAGCAGCAATGTCAGTTCCAGAGAAATCAGGTTTAGTTTCATCCGCAACTTCCATAGCCTCATCCTGTGACTCCACGATTTGACCTCCAATCTCCACCTCACTCTCTCTAGATACCTCACTGATTGGCTTGGCAATGTCCTGGCTGATGGACTGGGAAGATTCAGGAGTTGTCTCAGATACCAACACAGTGACACTGTCCAGGTCGATGTTGTTGTTTGTGTCGCAGGACAAGGGAAGTTCTTCATGACAAGTCAGTCCCAGGGAGTTTTCAGGAGAATCCTCGCAGATAACCGTGACAGGAGAAACAGATTCTCCGCTCTCTGTGGACTCCGAGGTCTGTTCTGAGGACGAAGAAGCTGATGTGACCGATTCATAGGTCTCGGTCAAACTTAAACTCTTGTCTGTGATTTCTATTTCGGGATCAGCTTCAGCATCCTCGTCTGAGATTCTAGGTTCTTCAGCGTTTTCAGGTGACGATTCTTTCTCCTCTGGTCGTTCTACTGAATCAGACAGTGAGATAACACCAACTACTTTAGTTGAATCCGTATCGGATTTGCCAACGGTTATAACTTCATGTTCTCTAGTAGCTAATTCGGTGGATAAGGAGTTTTGTATGACGGTGGCTTGAGGTTCGTCATCTTTGTCTGGGTCCAAAACATCCGTTGTCGGCAGAGCAGAGTTTCGGTTGAATAAAGCCTCTGGTTCCGCTATACTTTCATCTGCCACACCTTCAGGATAGTTTACAGCTGCTTGTTCAGTAGCCTGACTTAAAGGTACTTCTGCTGCTTCGAAAGGAGCTTTTGTTTGTTCCGTAGGCTCGGATTTGATAATTTTGTTCTCCTCTGAAACAGGTTTATCGTTAGGATCCCTGTTCTCCTTATCCTCATCCTCCAAATCCAGGTCAGTACCCATAGGCTCAGCCTCTTCCTCCTTCGGAGCCAAGCAGCCAGCTACATTTTCTTTTCCCTCCTCAGCTTCAAAGTCATGTAGTCCGGTGACATTGTCGCCGCTTGTAAGAGTCGTTTCCTTCGAATTACCGCTGTTACCAGCTTCTTCTGGAACTGAAGGTAAACATTCTGACTCAGACTTCTGACTTGCCTCTCGAGCTCTGGTCTCAGAAAGGAATGATTTCACAGACCACATGGGAGACTGACTGGCCTCGAATTTCTTGAGATTACGTCGAACTTGTATCAGCTTCGGGGTGATGAACGGGTATTCCTCGATCTGAAACAAAATTTTGTGAAAACTTGATTGGTAAAATGACCGATAAATTTAGACTGGCATCGAACAGACTGTTAAAGAAGGATATTTTCACAGATTTTTCATTGCGATAAACTATTTATAATACCAAATCATTTTGAACCTGAGAGGGAGTAAGCTTGGCGAGATCTCCGATAGTTTTGATGCTAGAAGAAACAATGGACAAGTTGTAATTCCTCTGGGAGAGGGTGAAGCCAGTGCAGAGTGTCCTGATGATGTCGTGAGCGCGGACTGTGCTGTGTATCAGGCTCGGAAACACCGACTCTGAAATAACCCAAATTAGTAAATGTTTGGCACAACTAATGTTGTATACAATTGTTTGTATACAACAAATAAGGCGCGACTTTTGCCATTGGCTAAAAACCACAAACTTCAATATCACAAGGAGTGCTACGTATAAAACCTTCGTTGCTATTGGGTTCAGGCTGTTTAAACTTGGGTTGGGGCGGAGCAGGGGACTTTCTATATTTGCTATGTCTCCTTGGAGTTACTTCATTAGGATCTCTGTGAGGTTCTGAAAATATCGATATTAATATTATCATAAGTCATTATCATAAGCAAAAAGTTATCATCAGTCGAATTTAATTAAACGATCAGCCCCAAACGACTGGCACAATCAATATGTAGCATTGAATACTGTCGAAGTAGATTTATAACAAAAGATTCAAACCTGGTAAAGGTCCGAAGGTGACATGACGTTTAGAGAGAGAAGGCGACCCAGAGCCAGGTTCATCTCTACGTTTTAAAATACTGCTAGGAGTTTTCGGGGTAGTAGGTGTATTGGGTTCTCCGAGAGCTCCAAGTTGTAAACTTTTTGGGGGCGTTTTTGCCTCCACCTCCATCTTTTCCGCCATAGAGAGTTCGACTGCTACCAAATCTTGCATAACGTCAGGAAGATTACTCGGAATACTTGGCTTGCGTTTCAGCGATCGAGCAGTGCGACTTTCCGCCAAATTTGCGGCATTTTCCGGGACAGTCTGAGAGTCGGGGATGAAATTTTGATTAGCCTTATCACAATTTTCTTCCTGGGAAGATGGAATCTGCGAGTTGGTACAGAATGTTACAGACGTTTCTGTCTCAGGGAATTCTTCTAGCTCCTTGAAGGGAGAGACCGGTCCTTCGATCTGAGCCTGAGTATCTCCAACTGTTTCCTGTAGAGTATCTTTAACCGGATATTCAAATTCAAAGGTATCTATGCCAGGATCTTTTAGAGAATCTTGCTCCTGCTCTTCCAAAGTATCCTTCACAAGACTCTCAGCCTGATTATTAGCAGAATCCTCTAGTGTATCTGGTCCGGGTAACAGAGTGCAGGGCATCGCTGTAAACTCGATTTTCTCAACCGGCTTTCCGAATGCCTCCACTGAATCAACAGACGTTGGGGAAAGAGTGTAACCGGGGGATTGGGTGTTGTCAGCTTTTTCAGGCGTTTTAGGTTCGAATGAATCCTTTTCGGGAGATAACAGATTTCTTTTATCGGATGACGATATGTCTAGGGATAGGGCTTCAGACAATGGCAAACTTTCAACTTCGTCAAAAGTCTTCAAGTTGGCATTATCTTCAAGCTGCTCTTGTGTTTGCAGGATAATCGTGGATTCACCATTGTTTTTCTTTGGCTCCTCCTGCTGTGGCTGCAAGGAATCGGACACAAGAACTTGAGACTGTAGATCAATGATAGCGCTATTCTCGGAAAGCGAATCTTTTACAACCTCAGGATCTTTGATATCTACCCCCTTATCCTTATTTTCCAATGCCTGAGCTTTTGTCGTCAACCGCAGACTCTTGCGGCTTCGCACGGGTGCAACCGACTTCTTTGGTTTGGTCTGTTTCCTGGATCTTCGCTGAGACGAGGTAGAGGGAATGGACTCTGTTCCCTGGGGCGATATCTCCTCGGATGGAGCTGACAATGGCAACAATTCCAAGTCTACTGAACTTTCTTCTTCTGTCAACTGGAAGTTTGGAGCAAGTGACTGAGTAAGCGATTCTGAGTCGTTTTGAGTACCAACGGGAGCAGGCTCGGGAGTGTTTATCTCAGTTTCCTGACTTTCAGGACCATCTTCAGGCGCAGGGTGATCAACTTTTAAATCACCGAATGAACCGGAGGAAGTTTTAACATCTGTTGCAGGGGAGCAAATTACATCTAAACCTTTAGATGTTTGTGAAGGTTTCGAACTTTTTGATAAGTAGGCGGTAATGAGATTCTTGGAGTCTGGAGGAGTGGCTGACAGGCGGGGGCTTTTCCTAGACTTAATCTGCGATAATGTTGGCGGTTCGTTTTCGGACGCCACCTTTTTATGCTTTTTTGGGGGCCTTCCTCTTTTGTTTTTGGGTTTGATGGAAGACTCCGGAATCGGCTGACTGTCAGGAACGCCATCTTGAATTTTTGGTGAGTTCATGTTACCTTCTGGAGCACTTGTCTGACTGTCAGGTATACTCGTTTGACTGTCAGGTATACTCGTTTGACTGTCAGGTATACTCGTTTGGCTGTCAGGAATACTCGTTTGACTGTCAGGTATACTCGTTTGGCTGTCAGGTATACTTATCGTATTATCTGGCGCCATTGTCTGACTATCTGGGACACTTTTTACCGCCTCATCATCCGGATTTTCTTGTTGTAGTTCTATTACCTTCTCTGTCACCGGATAAGGCGAGGAGGTGTCACTATTGGTGTTTTTATCTTCTGACTTATCAGTATCTGACTTATCAGTATCACTGACTTTCATCACCAACGGAGCTGTTTCGATGACTGGAGTATCGGGAATAACAACGTTTGATATCGTCTTCTTGCTAACAGATTGTTCAGCTCCGACAGTAATTTCACCAAGGCATACAACTGAGCTTTGTGAATTGTCTGATTGAGAGTCTGGAATGTTTACAATAGAATTATGTTCTGGAACATCCAGATCTTTGCTTTTATTGGTCACTCTTTTCCGCGGTGACTCTAGCGACGAAGCATCTAAAACATTTTTCCGAGGCCGACCTCGCTTTTTCTTGACAATACTGCCAGCTTTTGGAGTCTTCGAATCCGTGACGTTAGAATCAAGAGATGGGCGAACAGTATTGACTTTCGATTCATTGGTATTTACTTCTTTGGAGGGAGTATTCAGAATTGAAGCGGGTACATGACTGTTAATAAAAGATTCGTCTCTCAGTTTTACAGATGATTTTCTTGGTCTTACACTTTTACGCAACTGAGAAAAGTCTTCCGACTCTTTAATGGGAGTCATGAGCTTTTTGCGATCCACAGGAACGTCAATCATGTCGTCAGACGATTTAACACGCTTGAAGTTTGACGGAGAGTCCTTTAACCCCAAATCCTCAGACTTAATTCGTTTGATTAGACGTCTTGATGTCCGTCTATTTAACGTTTTATCCGTCTCTTCACTTTCACCAACTTTAGCAAGTCTGTCTGTCGATTCTTTGGCAGTAGAACAATCGGAGAATGATATCTCATGAGAAAATTGCTGTAGATCGGGCGCCTCCGCATTTTCTCCTGTGTCCACATTACCGTTTTCTAGAGTTACAGAATCAGGTATAGTAGTCCCTTCTGTAAGAACAGTTTTCTCAGAAGTAGAACTTTGAGAATCCTCAACAAATACTAGCGGTGCACCAGACGTCTCTACCGGAGTTTGTTTCTCGCTTTCAATAAGGGACTCGGCCGGTACGAGAGGCGTGGTCTTTACCGAGGTATGGGAAGTGTTCAAACTGACATCTGAGATTGATTTCGAGTCGACAGGGGTTGTTTCTACAGATGTTTTAGTTTCAGATGCCGTGGTAGTCGAACATTGTGATCCATTGTCGTCAGACTTGTCTGTATCACTGTTAGGAATGATGTCTAGGGAGGTAGGTTTTACCATGCCAGGAACGACGTAGCTTATCATAGACTTCAAAACGTTGGAGATCATGCCACTTCTGCTACCGTCGTCGGGCGTGAATGACTCGTTGCCGGGCAGTTGGGAATGTTGAAGTTCTATCCCAGAGTCCGGTAATTGGACGTCTGTGTGAGGTGGAGTTATGAGGGGCTCCGAGGGTTCTGTTGGAACGGATTCTGGTTCTTCAGGGGGGTCACAGTACAAGTCTTCTTCGGAGTCCTGAAAAATATATGTGTTAGATACCTTTATCAGGGTAGCTTAACATGTCCGTATAAGGCGACTGTCAACTAAATTCAAGAAAAGATATTAACTATTAACTTTCTATAACTTCAAGTCATACTAACGCTAGGAGAATTATTCTGGTCTGATTGCGACGATGGAATATCAGGACTAGTTAGTGGAAGTGTAGCCGCTTTTATGTTTTTAAAGGACTGGTTAGCTTCTGAATTGGTCGCCTTGTTCGGTAGCGGAGACAAAAAGAGGAGTTTCTTAGAGCTAAATCCTGCCGTCGCTGTTTTAACTGGAGGTGGCTCGGCAGCTTTCTCAGGGGATGCTGGTATAACGGGGAGTGCCTGAGACTGACTGTTGGTGTCAAACAAGAAGGGCTCCTGAGAGTTCAGGTCAAGACTGTTGTACATCACTGGCACATCCCGGTCAAACCTGTAATTGAACGGATTTAGAGAACTTGAGTCTAATTCCATTAGAATTGCGGAATTGATTTATCTCCAATTTCTTTTTGCATGAAATAGATAAACATGTGAGTAAAACTTTACATATCTTAAAACCTTTGTTCGATTTGTTTTTCCTTCTGATGCTTTGTTAAGATCTTTTGCTTTTTAGGAGAACTAGAAATGTAAATACACTCCTGCGACTCTTCAGCAACTTGACGCTTGTGCACCGATCGTGTCTAAAGAGTTAGTGATTGTTATCTAGAGATACTATATTGTGATTGTTAACCCTCCCTGGCACTTTGAATTATCGAACTCGTTTTACAATGCCAATATTGGATCAACTTATGTGGGAACGCTAATGATCATGTAAGAGAACAGTGGCGCAATCTCCACATCTGTTGCCAAACATCATTGAATTAATTAACAGAAAGTGGAGAGGGTTTCTGTTTTTTGCTAAGGCTATTGAGGAATAAGGGGGAACTGTCTTATACATTTTCATACGTGAGACACTCAGGTGAATCTTAAACCAGAGTATAGTTCTACCGTGGTTGTTAACCAAACTCAACTGTACAAAATGTACACTGTTGGTAAGGCATGTCTAAACTCTAAACATGTCCAGCTTACAAACGTGCTTTAAGTAAAGCTGTCAACAATAATCTAATACTTTGACCAAACTTCTACAAATATCGGCGAATTTACGTACGTGATTCGAAGCGCGAAAATTTGTTTATTTCATTGTTTTGTCTTAGCGCGTTACGTAAACGCGGCTAAAAATCGACCCCCCAGAAGGCCTTTCGGCAAAGTTGTTCCATTGAATACCCTTAAATTGGCCGTTGCAATGGAAAACATAGAATTTTAAACTCGAAATTGGAAGTGTTCCGACCGTACGATTTTCTTGAAAACTTCACAGTATGTTACTTTTGACCTAAATTAAAAGATAACGTGGAGAAAGTAGGGGGTCTAAGAGTCAGTTTTCGAGATACAACTTCAAACACAAGGAAATATCTTACCATAGAACAAGCCCATTTTGGAAGTGTTCCGACGGTACGATTTTCTTTAAAATTTCACAGTATGTTCCTTTTGATCTAAACTATCAGAAAATG
>JH152720.1:5326-24808 GCA_000226015.1 Mnemiopsis leidyi | reverse complement strand
CCCCCCCCCCCCGCCTAAATTAATTTGGTAATTTGGCGGTTGTCTTGTGATTTTGTTTTAACTATTGAGTTTGTTCAACTAAGTACTTCTATTTTGACTGGAAATGAATTGTTAATGAATGGAGGCGCCGATTTCGGCAACCTTCGTGCCCCAGAGAAGGCTCCCCCAGTTTAGGTTGGTTGCAGCTTTAATAATATGGAAATAAATCGTATGTATGATACCTATAATATACATAAACTAACGTTTTGAGACCCCAACTATTTTGTATACAACCTACATAACACTGACAAAGAAACAGAAATCCCTGTTCCAGTTTACGGAAGAGAAGATCAAGGACGCGAGTTGTGGCTACTACCACACAGGACTGGTAACTCAGTCGGGTAAAGTTTTCACATTTGGGGAGAACGATAACGGCAAGCTGGGCCTAGGAGAGGACGCTGACGACACTTACCACGTTCCTCAGGTAGATTCCTACTCGTAGAAAACTCTAAATGTTGATCTGTTGTTACTACAACTAGACAATTATGTACGGCAAACTTTTTATCATAGCTGCTTTCCTCGGAAATTATTCTCATTTTTACTTACTTTTACAAGATTTTGCTTTTTTTACGATATTTGTCCTGCTCTGATGAGATAAAACTTGTCTTCTAGCCGGTGTTCCTGGTGGACTCAGCAGATCGTATTTGTTGCGGGAACACGTGCACAGCTGTAATGACGTCATCAGGAGGCCTCTATATGTGCGGGGACGGACAGAGGGGACAACTAGGCTTCGCCCCAAACACTCTTACAAAGTGTGTCTACACTCTGACTAAGGTTAGTCTCAGCAGTTTTTGTTATCGGTTATTTTTCTTATGATATCTCTTTGCCGCATGTGGTGCTGTATGTTATTTCCTATATTGACGTTTCATCTTTTTCATATTTGCGAATTTGACGTGGTCCCATCTGAAAGGTTCCCATCCGTCAGGTGCCGTGTCCCCCTATTCTAGACATATCAGTGGGGGAAGGTCACACCGCGGTGGTGTCCAAGTCGGGGCACCTTTACACCTTCGGCGACGGTAGACACGGGAAACTTTGTCATGGAGACGACAACTTTGCGACCTTGCACACTCCTTATTTAGTGGAGTCATTTAGGTGAGTTTTCTTGCGTTTCTTGGAATCATTCAGGTGAGTTTTTCTGCTTTCGGTGAGTCATAACCTTAAATCTACCCATAATTTACTGACCAGTCACAACTCAGTTCACATCGCATGAAACTCTAAATTGAACCCTCTCTCAGCACGATAGCTACCGTACAAACAGTAGCCTGTGGTGGATGTCACACCATGGTTATCGCATGAAACTCTAAATTGAACCCTCTCTCAGCACGATAGCTACCGTACTCTAAATTGAACCCTCTCTCAGCACGATAGCTACCGTACAGACAGTAGCCTGTGGTGGATGTCACACCATGGTTATCGCCAAGGCTGGTCGACCACTTCAGGAAGAGAAGAATATTTCTTCAGCCCGCTCAAAAAGGCATGGCAAAGGGGCCAGATTGAGTGAGTTTGTCAGTATTAATTCTAGATTGTTCTTTGTTCTAATAGCATATTGATCTTATTCTATATTTCCAGGATAGGGATATTTTATGTGCACCTAGCGATTTTGATGTTTTGTTTGATCAATAAAATGCTTACACCTCAAGTTTTATCTGGTTGTTTGGCCCCCTGCTTCTTCTTACCTCGACTTTTTCAGATGATCTTAGAGAACCCCCATCGTTGCCAGCTATCAAGAGTAACGACGAACAGAACAAAGAAAACAACTTGCAGAACATTGAGATTGTTCAGGAGAACGTTAAAACGTTGGAGAGTGCACTAAACGAGGTAAGTATTTAGTTTAGATATCAGATAGTTGAATATTCAATTACTTAATAGTTTAATAGATGTTATAGATGTCCAATATCGTTTCTGCCAACTGCTGCTTGTGACACAATTTCTGTAACTCGTCCTCTTTTTGTTCCGACTCTCATTATCACCGCCTAGCCCCCAAAGAAGATAGTGAATCTGAACAACGGAGAAGAAAAAGCGATGGCGGAGAAATTAAAAACGGAAAGTGAGAAGGAAGTCGAAGAAAAGAAGAAGATTGGTGAAAAGAAGGTGCCGGAAACGAAGAAAATAGTTGAGGAAGATTCTGGGAGTGAGACTGATGAACCTGGTGCAACAAGTGATGGTAATGTATAGATCTCTTAGATTAGCGTTATACAATATACAAACATGTCAAGTCTTAACCAAGTTAACCAAAAAATTACCCCTTTTTGTTATATTTTAAAGTTCTGATGTGAGGATGTCGTTTCAAAATTTCCGAAGCGTTCACCCCGCTAACACAGTTACAGACTCAGAAGCAGAATCGGAGGAGGAGGAGGAGAAGACTGCAGGGAGTGAGAATGTGGGAGGCTTCATGGACAATATCATGGGCATCGAGGAACTGGAACCTGTCGGATCTGCTACGGAGAAGAGTGTCGTCACGAACAATATCACTCGTGTTAAGAGGTTTGTCGTCAAATTTCATCATCAGTTTTCTGCTGTTTTTCGTTTGTCCACAGCGGTAGACATAACATTTCGAGACGGACCGATTGTTGTCATAACATGTTATCAATCTAATAACTTACGTAATACTCTGTAACATTTAAATACTTCGATTCTGTGAACACTGAACAGTCTCATCTATCATGTCTAATCTATCATGTTGGAAAAAGGGGAATTTTTCATGTTTATGGTGTCACATCATAAAATTATCGTAATCATCAAAAAGTTGACAGTAAATTAACTTGCCAACAACAATCTTTTCTGAATTACCCAGTGATCTGACCAAATTAACAAGGTTACCGGTTTAGCGCTAAATCTGACAACCTTCAAATATTTCTGATTTGTCCTGACATTACAAAGCGTACTTGTGTCTCAGGTCAACTCTCTTCCATAATAACTGGTTTTGTTTTAACATGTTCCTATAAAGCTGTTGTAATCTCCGCATTCTCCTTATTGTTCCATTTTGTAGGAGCATTAATGTTTATGATGATTTCATAGCCATACCTATCTCCCGACAAAACTTAACAACTCTGCCACCTGCTTTCTGTCGTCTGTGATATCTCCCAGAACAAAAGCCACGTCAAGCTGTACGGCCCCACTGTCCAGGTATTGAGCATTGCCCCGCCAAGATTCATGTTGTCTCGTCCCTATTGTTAGATATTGGAACACAATAAAACTATTGCATGGTCATCAGGCTGAAATCCCTGAATGTAAAATTGTTCATTCATTCATTCAATTATTAAGTAATCTCAATTGACAACTTGATATTCCACCTTCTCAATGTTATAGTTGTTTTACTAAGCAGTACATACTAGCATTAAATGAAAGTGATATTGACAAGTGCCCCTCCCTAGGCCCCGCTAGCTCATAATTAAGTCGCTGACCTTTACAAATTACTTATACCTGGACGTATAACTTTTTTTCTCTTACTAAACCCACCTTTCAGGATAAATAAAATAACACCTGCTTAACTGGGTAATTCGAGAAATTTACCTTTCGACTAGCAGCATATCACTCTGAATGGTGGTTCAATTTTAATTAGTTTTCACAGCCGCCAATCTCCGACTAAGCCTCTGATCTAAGTAAGAGTTTATACAGCTGTCCTTTACTCTCCGAAGTATATTTTCTGACTTTCTTAGAAATTCGAGATTTCTGAAAAACGTTGGAGATCAGCTTGGCGTTGTTGATTACAGCTTTACAAATTTTCAATGAAAATGAATGGTTGCTAGTTATTTCAGCGATGGTTTTTCACCCTGAAAATATCGGTGTTTTTTCTCCAGTTGCGTTGGTCTTTCTTCTCTTACAAAATTGTAATCTGGAATTTGGAAATCTCCTTGCCACATTAACTATAAACTTAGAAAAGTTAAAGATTATAAGCCCTTTCTGTGAGCTACGGTTTTCAAGATTTTCACAAACCGTTATTTAATCCTGCATTTTTCAAACTATAGTATAACATCAATATCAAACGAACTAAATTCATGGTAATTGGTCTACCTTAATTCTTCTTATTCACTCGCCGTGTTAAAAAGTTGGTTCTCACTGGTCTAAGTAGTAAGTACAATCTAATTGGCTCATGGACCGGAATAAAGTGTTTAAAATGTTTACTCCGTAGCTTAGCGACTGCTTCAAATGCTTTAATACTTCCCTTTTAACTTGTTCGTTTTCCCCAATCTTTTTTGCATTGTTTGATATCTACCAAATTAGCAGCCCCTATGGTAAAATTCACTGTCAAGTTCATTCTTCCAATCCTAATAGGTACTTTTTAGCAGCTACCAAACCTCTTATTTTAGTGAAATTTGGCCTTGAATCGAGGAAAAAGTCTTGTATTGGAAAAAAGTTCAACAGTCAAAGTACACGAATGTCCCCGCTAAATAAAAACTTAAAGTTTCCCCCGCCGTAAACTTGTTTTCTGCGGTCAGGGGGCGTTGGTATAAATGATCATTTTTACTATTTTTATTACTTACTTACTTTGGGCGATCCTCGATCGAAAACTGCTCCACGATTTTTCTCCAAACTGTACGATCGAGCATCACACCCCTAAGGTCACCAATCTCTACTCCAGCATGTCTTGCTACTGTGTCTAAGAATGTTAGTGGCCTACGACCACGCCCCGTTTGGGGTAAGCGCCAAGGCAGCACAGTGGAGATGATCTGGTCATGTGCCCTCATGCAATGACCGGCAAAACGTTCTCGGCGTTGAGCAAGGACCGTTGCAATAGCAGGAAGGTCCCCGTAGATTCTTTTAAGGGTGGGGTGGTCCTTCCAATGAAGGTTTCTTGCCTTCATCAGCAGCCTAGTGTAGCAACCATTCAAGCGTTTTTCAAACTGCTTGTTAAGAGTCCATGTTTCTGACTCCATAAAGGAGAACTGGTTCAACACATGCTTTGAAGAATTTGACTTTAAGATGCTCTGATATGCCCGAGGTCCAAACTTTCTGAAGTTTTATGCATGCAGTCCAGGCCATACCTTTCCGGGTGTTGAAATCCTGTTTACTGTCTGCTATGTAAGATCCCAAGTATTTGAAATCATCTACATGTTCAAGAGAGTGACCTCCCTTTGACTTTATTGAAGCCTTTTCACTGTCGATGTTAATGGTCATGAATTCAGTTTTCGAGGAATTCAAGCAAAGTCCAACTTTCTCTGCTGCGACCTCAAGGTCGTTCAATAGGCTCTGTGCCATTTTTATAGTATCTCAATTATTGATGGTATAAGTACAATTTTTATAATGAAGTTATAGCCTATAAATAAAGTTGTCATACTGATTAAGCCTGTAGTTATCCCACAGATGGACCTATTAGATTTTTGGTGGCTGGATAAGTTGTTCACTCATATGTTCTTATAATATTAAAATGTACTAAGTACCTAGATGAACTGTACTATTATTAATAAAGCAGCAATTTTACAGTACCAATATAATGTTCCATAATTCCATATTATTGGATGCTATGTTTAATCTCATTTCTCATAGTAAAATACTTTTAATAGATTGTAATTTAAGATTCATTGATAGGATTACAAATTGGAAAGTACTTAAATTAAAATACTGTATCATATCACTCTGCTGGTGAACTGAATCTTATAAGCTGAAATTCCATTGAGTTTACTGAAATTGAATCTTTGAACAATGCTCCAAAGTTAATTTTCATATCGTAATCGGTAATATTTTTGTCAAAAACCTACTTGTGTATTTGAAGTTGATTAAATTGTATTCTTACATCGGTTGTTTATTAGAAATTGATTTAAAGCATCTTAATGGAATAAATACTATATCCATTACAATTTCTAACTTTATGCAATAATTATTTAAACTTTATATTTCGAAAAATTTATCCCTTGACATACTCTACCTAGTATCAGTCTATCAATGGCATTTTTCGAGACAATTATAAACAACTCCGCTTCCAAGATTCACACGTGGCCTCCCGGAAGCAATTGGTGGAGAGCCTCTGACATCATCACAGGATCATTTCTCGTCCTTCTCTTCCTTCTCTCAACTACCCTCAACCCGATAGTTTTCTATCACTACTGGAAACTTCCTTCTACTATCCCTAACATCCTCTACAGATTACTTGCTATAGCGGATTTTGTAACTAATCTTTCTCGACCCCTCATGATAGCATATTTACATTTCTCTCCAACACATTACCCAAGCCTAATACTAGGTTACACCATTCCATCCATGGTAGCAACAGTGCTTGTTCGAATGGGCATGACTATTTCTTTTGCAGCTGTTGCTTTACTTGCACTAACTCGATCCATTAAGATTCAGTGGCCTTTCTTTTATATCAGAAAGATATTCGTTTTAATTTGGCTAGCATTAGTAGCTGTGTACGAGTTTGTCGTGCTTCTTTTAGGCACTATTATTGAAAATAACAAAATGAGGAGGCTAATATGTTTAGGTACAGCTGTGCCTTTGAAAAACGTGTCTCTCCAAAAGGGGAACTTTTCTCCAATTCAAGTAACATTACTTGGTAGGATGACTATCAATCCGATGTACGTACATGCAATAATCGCCACACTTGTATCAATTTGGGCTGTCATAGCATTGGCGAAAACAATTCATCAAAGTACGGTCAACAAAAGTTCAGGTGCTCAAAATTCCGACGTACGAGAAACCGCTCTACAGAAAATCCGGAAAAAATTTAAAGGGTGTGGTGCAATTATGGTAATGAACTGGACATCACTGATGACTGTGATATCATTCCTTGGCTATATTATAAAAGTGAACAGAAAACAGCTCCCCAATGGTAATATAAATTTCTGTTACTCCACTTACGTCGTCAACTTCATCCTCCCGACCCTTATAGCAGCTACCAACCCTCTCATTTTGATGAAATTTAACCTTGAATTGAGAAAAAGAGTTAAGTGTTGCACAAAACGTTCGAGATCCCCGCAACAGAGTCAGATAACGCCAATGTCACCACTTGACGTGTCTTCCCATCCGACCTGAGGTGTTCCCGCCACTTTTTATCATTTTATTTCCAAAGTCAGATGCAGATCAGGTACCTGATTCTAATGATTATACTTTATAGAATAGAAGTTGTTGATAGAGAATAGAGATAGAACTTGCTGTATAAATACTTGCTGTATAAATGCTTGCTGTAAAAATACTTCAATATCTAGCTGCTGTATTTGTGTAATTTTATTATTCAATTCCCATTAAATTACATAATTTGATATGATTTTCCCTTAGTTAGGATCGTACCATCCTATGTATGTATAAGAAAATAATACATCTATAGATGCCCAGTTAGTGGCTAATAACTATTTTAAGAAAATCAGACCTCCTGATGACAGTGATAGATCGGAGAGAAATGATCAACGCTCCTCTCACTTACTTATATCGACACAGTAAAACCACAGTTGACACTATGCTGGGGGACTTGCCACCCCATAGCAGCGTTGAGGTGTACTGGCGTCTGGCTCTGACTATATACATATAGGAGTATTATATACATGTATATATATATATATACATATATTATACTCCTATAAAAACCGATCGTTGTTACCAACTAGTAGTCAAAGAAGTTAGGAGCGAAAAAAAAAGCAGAATGCAGCTAATATGTTATAGATCGTGCAGCGAAAAGATTGCTGAGTGCAGAGCGTTCTGTAAAGCTAAAATCATAAGTTTAGGGCGTTTTCTGCTCCAGAATCTTACTATCCCGAAACTGTAGGAGCTTCACTTTATTAAATCTTTTTCATTTCAGTCTAAAATACTGTTGGTTTTATCATAGAAATAGATATATGGAAATTCCTAATCTTCTTGGACTATAAGAACCAAAAAAGCATTTACTTAGAAAGATATTTTGTTTGGTATAATGGATCATCGAATTCTGCGATAACTGACCATGACTGATGACAAAATAAGTGACAAAATACCCCTCCTCCACTTAGCTCTCGAAGTGCAATATCCGCTTTCTCTCTAGCTGATTCATCCCAAGTATTGGTTCACCAATCACATCCCGTCTAGCTTACTGTTAAAATCCTCAGCATTGCATAGTCTACCTGATCTTCTTTCTGATATCAAAACAGATTCGACTTAAAGCATTCTCGGCTTCTAACCAAGATCAAACGCTGATAAACCTTCTACTCTCATATGAACACCGTGGTGCTAAAATACCTAGAATATCCCAAATCCATTTTTTTCTCTGACTGCAACCACCCCTACTGCAGGGGAGCCTTCTTCTTCTTTAGCCTTTTGGATTATATCACAGCGGGAATGCTGAATAGCCATTTTAGTTTGTTGGATACAAAAATCAACAATTCTACATCATATGTAGCCACGACATATGGTATCGTTGTACACTAAGCTCCGCACCAAACCCCGTTACATTGGTCCCTGGTTCAGTAACTAAACTTTAACAAATTATGGTGGCCTATAATAGATGACTGTTGCTAAATAGCTCCTTGTCCCTAAAGAGCCATTGTTTATACTTTTCTCCACTGATAAACAACTTCTGTTCATGTTCTGTTGTTGTTGTTTTGTCTTACTTCTTCATTTCGCTACGCAACTGCTTAGAACAGAACATCACTCTCCAGCGCTCATTCAGTTACAGTTCCTTGGCCAGTACCGGCCAATGGGATTTAAGCCTTTATCATCCAAATATGTACGTTATCACTGGTCTATCTTTAACGAGATGAGAACCTTCTTATGTTCAGCTTTGAGCTGCGAGAGTCGGGTGTAACCCTACAAATGAAATTAATATGGTAAACACTGCTGGGCAGCGTGCAAGTTTTCAGTCAGAATCCGTTCACAACTGCATTAGTTTCAACTATCAGTAGGAATTCCCAGGTGTTTAAAACAAATTTCAGTCAACATTTCTAACTAGAAAATGGAAACCTAGGTCAACTTTCTTATAGCCAGTTGTTCAGGGGATTTCATTTTCACAATAATTTCCCCTAACTTAATTCTAGATGTGGCCTGTGGCTTAAATCAATATATTTTCTCACTTTATTATGACGTTATTCCGTTTCGGTATTCCGTATAATATTGTTCTTTCAAGTTCCGCAATGCTTACATGTCATTTCAAAGTGTCCTTACTACGTTACTAATCGATACTTGAACCAGTGCAAGGTAGTTCTTACTTAAGCTGGCACTTATCAGCTTATGTTTCTCTGTATCTTAGCGACTGTTGTAAGCTTGAATATTCCTTCTTGGCTTCTTATTGGTTTATGATTTTATGAAGGAGCTAGCAGCACGTGTTTCAATAAATTACACGTGGCATCGCAACGGCAGCTTCCGCCTACTTTATGTCTTAAACCGTATACTTATAGTCATTATCAGTTAGCCCTATACGTGCGATAACACCGTCCATTGCAAGAGATAGAAGACATGTTATAACATACAGAGAGGTTGCAATACTCTCTCCGTGATCACATAATGTTCTCTAAAACAATACTTATTAACACTTGAACCAGGAACTGCCCGTATTAGCCCTCATCCTCTTGTTTCTGGATACTTTCTACATAAGTTACAGACTCTTCAGTTTTCTGTCTCAAAAATACTCTTTTATTTCGATCTCCGTCTAACTTTTGACTGGAACCTTTTGTGCGGGTCATAATGTGTAGACTGTAGAGCCCCTCGGCTTTAATTGGTCTTGCGATAAAATTTTACTTTTTAAGTTTCTGATTATTTCAAATAAGTAAGAACAATAGAAGTAGTTAATCTTAATTTTTAAGTTTCCGATTATTTCAAATAAGTAAGGACAATAGAAGTAGTTAATTTTAGTTTTTAAGTTTCCAATTATTTCAAATAAGTAAGGACAATAGAAGTAGTTAATTTTAATCTTGAAGTTTCCGATTATTTTAAATAAGTAAGAACAATAGAAGTAGTTAATTTTAGTTTTTAAGTTTCCGATTATTTCAAATAAGTAAGGACAATAGAAGTGGTTGTTTTACTGGATAGCTCCCATTAATAATCTTACCAATATCATAGCTCGTGCTAAATTGACTGCAAAAAAGCGCTGCAAATCATGGGAACGGCAAGAAATTTGACAGTTTAAGCATAGAGAACGGTATTTCAGGGGAGGTGTCTCAAAGATTCGAAGATTTCAAACCTCATTTCTCAAAAGTTATTGGCAATGCCATAAATGAAATGGGAATTGGAATTTGAGACACCTCCCTAAAAATACCGTTCTCTATTGTTTCGTTTAATCATGTGACCAAAGCAAAAATTTCATGCGATGTATATATCGTTCCAACAGGCGACATTCACAGCAATTAAACTTAGTGGACAAAAGATGAGATACAACTATTTTGTCTTTGGCTTTCTTTGAACGGCTAAAAGGAACTGAGCATATGTTATTTGGATACTACCGTACATTATCACCTGATTTTGATTACGCAATCAGTCACCGAATAATAGCCGTTTTGCAATCCGCTGACTTGTAGTTTTCTTTCAGGGCTCCGAGACACTTTTACATACAGATACTTTTTTTTCTATTTTTTAACCGGAAACCGTTTGTCTGGTAAACATCTGTTATAAGGTTAAATTTTTTGTTTTTTTAGGGTCTCTAGTCTCTCAATTTGAAAATAAAGACGGTCTGCAAAATTTATGACATTTCTATCTTATTTATAATTCATATCATCAGAATATGGCCATAGCTGAAGTTATTAAGGGAAATTCAACTGTCCTCTCTGGTGGACTGTCTTCTGAAACATACAGAATACTTGACTTTCTTGACGGATCTCTCCTTGTTCTCCTCTTCCTCCTCTCAACTACCCTCAACCCGATAGTTTTCTATCACTACTGGAAACTTCCTTCTACCGTCCCTAACATCCTTTACAAAGTGCTTGCTCTAGCGGACTTTGTAACTAATCTTGTTAGACCTATCCTTTTGACTGTCGCCCACTTTAGGTCCCATGACTACAGAGACCTCTTTTTGGACCCCGGCTCTTACCACATTTTTGGAACCATCACTACCAGAGTGGGGGTAACTCTGTCCTCGGCATCTGTGGCATTGCTTGCTCTAACTCGAGCCATCAAGATTCAGTGGCCCTTCCATCGTATCAAGAAGCGTCACGTTACCATATGGCTTGTTGTTGTTGCCACATTTGAATTTCTCATAGTCGTAGCCAATCTGGCAAGAGACTTTGACAACCTCAAGTTATTCCTTTGTAGCTATCTCTGTATCTCTTTTGAGGGATTCGACCTTGGGGTGGGCAGAAAAGGCTACCAAATTCATGGTCTATCAAAGTTAGCAATTTTACCTATGGCCCTGCATGCGTTGCTTGCCGTATGTGTTTCTCTCTGGGCTATCGTTGCACTAACTGTGACAATTAAACAAAGTCGTCATTTTTCAAACAAGACACAACCGCTAGAATTAGAAAAAAGCGGATCCAAGGGGGGTTTATCTTTCAAAAAGATCAAAGAGAAATTTAAAGGCTGCGGAGCAATCGTGATGATCAATACCACATCACTGGCCATGGTCATTGCGGTGTTATCCCTCACTGTACGTGTGGAAACCTCTCCCGTGTTTGAGGACGACAACGTCCCATTCTGCCAATCTTCTTACATTGTTAGTGTAGTGATTACTTCTGTTATAGCTGCGAGTAATCCCCTCATCTTAATACTATTCAATAATGATGTGATGAAAAGAGTTGCGTTTTGGCGAGGCAGGTCACGTGATCGATCTGCAGTCCTATCATCAACTAACAGACGAGCTGCTGCGAATGTAAATCGGACAGGTCATAGGAGCTGAAGATACTGCCGAGGAACATGGTGGCTGAGGAACATGGTGAACATGAACGGCAGGACATTAGCTAATACATTCTTTTCAATAATGTGTACCAAGTAAAATAAAGAAAACACATTAATCCCATGGGGTGTATATGTTCTTCCAACACTCCAACAGACAGAATATACTAGTTGGGGCAATTAAATAAAGATAGACATTATAAGTTAACTATCTCTTTTATCATTAGCTGTCTTCAAACGGCTAACAGTCGAGTGTGCGATTATACTGTAATTGAGCCACCTTTTTGTAGCACCGGACATTGATTATGCTACCAGCAACCAGAGTAATTGCCGTTTTTCAATCCGCTGTAGTGTTATAACTATTTTGCACCTACTTATAATCTGAGATGTAATCATTCTGGTTGCGTAATCAAAGTCAGGTGGTAATAAATGATCAGGGTAGCTCTAGAATTAAACTGTATAGTGTATCATCGCTCACTCGACTCTGTACCATTTCGTTTGTGGTAACAATTCATAAGACTTGGCGCTGTTTTTTGAAAATTCCTTTATTAGTTTATTAAAGTTTCCTGAGGCTAGATTGTCAATATAATAGATCAATAATTATTGTATTCTTACTTACGTACTTAACGATCCTTGTTATCAGAACTTTCAATTTTCTGGTCGCAGCTTTCTTTTTTACGAATTGTCAGTGGTAAATTTTAACATAAACACTCCCAAAATGTCCCACACCATGTCATGCTGGTTGTGACATCTTACACTGATACGTTATGACATATATACTTATAGACATATGACTGTTTGATTCAAATTAATTTTCCAAGTGAAAAAGATCGCTAGTAATTGACCAAACACTAGATTAGTAGATTTTGATAGCTTAATCTTTATCGAACTCTAGCTATTATCTGTACAGAAATGGCAATTTCGGAGACAATCATGATCAACTCTGCTGTCAAGATATTTAGCTGGCCTACCGGAAGCAATTGGTGGAGAGCCTCTGACATCATCACAGGATCATTTCTCGTCCTTCTTTTCCTTCTCTCAACTACCCTCAACCCGATAGTTTTCTATCACTACTGGAAACTTCCTTCTACTATCCCTAACATCCTCTACAGATTACTTGCTCTAGCGGACTTTGTAACTAATCTTTCTCGACCCCTCATGTTAGCATATTTACATTTCTCTCCAACACATTACCCAACCCCAATACTAGACAATAACTTTCTTTCCATGGTAGCTACGGTGGTGGTTCGTGTAAGCATGACCATTTCTTTTGCAGTCGTTGCATTACTTGCTTTAACCCGAGCTATTAAGATCCAGTGGCCTTTCTTTTATATCAGAAAGATGTTTGTTTTTCTTTGGCTTGTTGTGCAAGCGGTATTTGAGTTTGCAGTTGTTGTCTTAGGTATGATTGTTGATCAGAAATACGTCCGAAGATTAATTTGCATTGGAACTGTGCTACCTTTGAGAGAAGTTTCATACAGTGACAGTTTGTCCAGGATTAGACCTACTGTACTTGCCGTTTTATCGATTGTTCCAACGTACGTGCACGCAAGCATAGCCACGGTTGTATCAATTTGGGCGATTGTTGCCCTGGCTAAAACAATCCAGCGGAGTACGGTCAACAAAAGTTCGGGTATCCGAGAATCTGCTGAGCAGAGAACGGCTTTTCAGAAAATCAAGGATGAGTTCCGAGGATGCGGTGCAATATTTTTTATCAACCTTACATCCATACTTACTGTGTTTTCAATGGTCGTGTTTCTTTCCAAAGTTAATAGAATGAAGTTCGCTGACGGTCGAATAAATTTCTGTCACTCTACTTACATCGTCAACTTCATTCTTCCGACCCTTATAGCAGCTACTAACCCTCTCATTTTGATGAAATTTAACCTTGAATTGAGAAAAAGAGTTCTGTTCAAAATCGCATATAGATCGCAACGACAGTGTCAAGTTACACCCAATCCCATGGCCCGAATACTACAATCTTGCCATCCGAGCTAAAACATTTTCCCCATTCTAATTGATTGCAGGTTATTTCTTTAGGAAATAGTGATTGTTAAACTTAAAACTCCAGTTTTGGGACAAAATAAAATGTATATAAGTTCTTACTATTACCTCAGCTTTTACAACTTAAGTTTAAAAATTATCTATCTATTTTCTTTACTTTGCTGGGCGATTTACTCTGCTTTTATCCTTTTGCTGTTAAAAATCAAAATATATCGTTGTATATTTTCTTTCCGACAATTGCTTCAAACTTTTAAACTTCTCAAACATCCCAGTGAATTATACATAAATAGAATACACGAAATAATTGGACCTATAATTGGAAAAGGAAAAGGCAGATGCTCCAAAGAAGTGCTGAATAATAACCAAGAGTCACTGAAAAGTAGTGACCACTTAACACCGCTATAGTATACAGTACACACTGGCTCAATATTAGTAACTATCCAGCGACCAGGACATCCGTAGTGGTGATACCTAAATAGTAAATACTCAGGTAGGTTTGTCTTTAAATGAATAAAGTTATTTGTATATGATAAAATTATGTGTTTACTAACGACCTTCCATTAAATGCACCATGAAATGGGTATTAAAAAGGGGCGCCGCTCAGAAAGGATGTTTTGCTTCGCCAATGACGATAATTCGAACCAGGTGTTTTTGTTGTCAAGTTCTGCCCCACATTCTCAATCGAATGTAAAGTTCAACACTTTCTGACAAGGTAGAGTTCAAACGTGATCGAGATCTTTCATTCAGATCCAACCCGTGCAGATATCTTTCCTGCAAAGTTACAGTGCACGCTACACAGTGCACAATGCACACACAACTGATATCTTAATTTCTTCTTAAAAGGTGATACTGTAGAGTTAAATGCTTTTCCCTTATTTACCCTATTTATGGAGCTCGGCTCTCGCAAGGTCTTATACTCTTAGCAATGCTTTTGTCAGCTGGTCATGACCCACATGTTACCTGCTGCTGGCGTGGCTATAAATCGTTTTTAAAGCTAGGCTGGGACAGTCGAGCATCATTAATCGAAATATTTCTGTGCCTTCTCTGCAACGTTGGCTTATTTATAGATTCAAATAAACAATTTTTGAAAATCAAATAGAATTAATCCTTCTACACTTTTTTGCCGTCAAAAGTTTAGAATGGCAATTTTTGAATTGCTCAACAACAACTCTGGCCTGCGATACAGTTTTGAATCTCCCGAATATCTGCGAAATCTAGATTTTGCTGCAGGATTCTTCCTGATTCTCCTCTTCCTCCTCTCAACTACCCTCAACCCGATAGTTTTCTATCACTACTGGAAACTTTCTTCTACTGTCCCTAACATCCTCTACAGATTACTTGCTCTAGCGGACTTCACTGCAAATCTCATCCGGCCTTTGTATTCCGCAGTTACACATCTAACCCCACTTGTTGTTACCGACATTTTATGGGAGGCCAGTATAGAATCGAGCGTCTATACAGTTGTCATCATGATGAGCATCACAGTATCGACTGCTGCAGTGGCTCTGATTGCCCTTACTCGAGCCATCAAGATCCAATGGCCGTTCTACCGAGTAAAAAAGAGGTTAATATTCCGCTGGTTAGGTGTCCTCCTGATCTTCCAGCTGTCCAGCATAGTCTACTTCCTGGTAAACGACCGGAGTGTAGTCAGAAATCTGATATGCACCGGTACGAGTGTCGCTGTGAGATTTAAACGGCTACCTGGAGGTTCGGTAGGGTGGAGAGTGCTATCACAAACTATTTTATCGTTTGTGATCATGTACATCCATGCACTTATCTCAATTTTGGTCTCAGTTTGGGCAATAGTGAATTTGTTAAGAGCAATCAAGCACAGCAAACTTACCAAAAATTCTGTCTTTTCCAAAGAGGGTGACAAAAGAAATTTTCTGCAAGAAACCCTAAGAAAGTTCAAGAGTTGTAAAGCTATCATCATAATAAACCTGGCTTACGTAGTAATGGTTGTTGGAACAGTGATAGCAATAGTACAAATGCCGGACGGGGACACTGTTCACGGAGATCAACACAGTGTTCAGAACTGCCGAGCGTCATACGCATTGAACATCTTCTTACCATCCATTATGGCCGCTACCAACCCTCTCATATTGATCGGGTTTAACGAGGAAGTACAAGCTCGGTTTTCCTGTTCTGGGATGGTTTTGAAAAGGCTCCAAAACTTATATCTCGATGTTGTTGCCAGAGTTCAATCACTAACTGAAGATACGATCAATGAAACTCGCTCTGGTCGAGTAGAATGCCGTGCTGAAAATCCTAAAATAAATTTTAGTGCTGAGCAGGAGGAACACAAATTGTGAATCTTACTTAACACTTATATCTTGTAGTACTAGAAGTTTTACTTACTTTCATAATGCTATTACTCCTTACCAATCCTTTTCATGTTCATTTAAATTTATGAAATTGTAACCGTTCAACAATTTTAACTTTTGCTGGTGCAATGTTTAATTGAATTACCGACAGCGGACTATCTATATCCGCTAATATTCTGCAACTTTGAATATTTCCCGTCTTTGTTTGTCAAAATTATTAGTAAACAATTATCGCTTTATCAGTCCTGAATTTATGAAGTTTTTATAGAAGTAGAATGGCAAAACTATATTGACATTGAACGCTACCAATAATGACTTCTTTGTTGTTTATGCAGTAAAACATCAACATTGTCTTTGAAATATCTGACCAACTAACAGTGGTCTAAAAGTTTAAACGACGCCAAATTTTTTGTTTTATCTGATTAGCAGCCCGTCGTTTTATCGGTAAACAAAGCAATAGTTCCCAAGCCAAATTTCATGAAAACTTTCACGCATAATTATTTAAAAAGCCCTTATAATAAATTTGGGCCACTCGGAAAACTTCAATTCGATTGGTTTATTCTCACGACTCGCCGGGCCGTACTTTGCCACCAAAATGAAGACCGTCCCTTTTTTCTTAGTGCTGTTCTTACTCTCACCCTCTGAGCCTAAGAAAGTGAATTGGAAAGCACATCCAGTCGAAGGAAACGCCAAATACGATTTTAACAAAGCCACCATGTTTCCATTTCGCTTCAAAACAGTACAAGGGGATTATCCTAGTCAAACCTGGACCACATTCTACTACAACACAGGCTCCCCTTGGGGCCAACTCCGGTGGTCTGAAGACAACTGGGGAGTAGAATTGTACGCCTGTACGGACGACAGACTTTCGACCATCTCCAACGGAGACCAGTTCACCAACGTACCTGAGGGACCTCAGAGAGTTTGGGAGGTATCCTGGGACGAGATTACATTCACTGTCAAGTGCAATGGGAAGGAGGTCTGGACATTTCAGTATAAAGATCATCTATCTAGGTTTTCAGACAGGTGCTGTGGGCAGATGTACGGTGAACAAAGAGGTCCTTTGAAAACTTTCAAGTTCAATTTGACTGGAGCCCATGGGGAAAGTCTTAATGTTCCGACGGAATTCTACAGTCAAGTAGATGACGGTGGTGATAAAGACAAAAAGGAGAAAGATAAAAAGGACAAGAAGAAAAAGAAAGACAAGAAAAAGAAAGACAAAAAGAGAAAGAAGGAAAAGAGTTAAGCAAGCCCTTATGAATTATTGAACTGAAATAAAGATAACTAGATCTGGCAAAGTTTTACGGGTACCGATGTGTATTGTTTTCATCCTATTTATTTCATGGCTAAGCTCTAACAGAGAGTTTTGTTTAAATTAAAACTGGGTTGTTTTATTGGGTATCGGTCAACAAGCGGACAAGCCAAGTCAAAAATTGATACTAACAATCAACTACAAGTACATTTTTTAGGCATCACTCATCTGTGGAAAAAATTCTGTGCAATTTTGCGATGTATTCGCGGAATCCAATACGAAAATGATAATTTCATTAGATTTAGATTATCTAAAATATGTGGTGTTTTCAGCTCGGAAGCGACCGCCACAAAAACGCAGCTTCCTCAAGGCGAAACAGAATTAAAGAAGCCGGAGGTTGTTACTACTAGCAGCAAAGAGCTCACGAAAACTGTCAGTCAGGCTGCCGTAGAAGAATCTTCCGAGTACGAGACAGAGACCGACGAAGAAGGTTTGAATTTATTCAATTTTAACTAGGCAGATTTTACAAAAACCTTCCTGGTCCACGAATATAATTTTTATGTTCAATATTGAAAACTAATCTCCCGATTTTGAATAATCACGCATTTTATGTAAGAACTTTCGCTACTTACTATCAGGTAGCCTGTCCTTCGAAGGGATTACTTATCTATACATCTGCAGACTTGTCACAAAAACTTGCTGTTAACTTTGATACGAATCTATGATAAAGTTTTATTCGTGTCTGTGGGCCGGGATTTCCAGAACCTGCATTCCCGCTGTTTATAAAATTATAAACAGCGGGACCAGAGTGCCTGAGTTGACAACTTTTCATGGATTTCAACATATTTGTGTCAGCCGGACTGTTGGAAGATCAACCCTAAACCTGCCTTCCTCCCTGTAACCTGTTACCTGCCCTCCAGGAGAATACGAGGACGAGACGGAGGAAGAATCAGAGGTTGAAGAAACTGAGAAGACGGAGGTGCCGGTGAAGACTTTAGTTAGTGATCTTCCTCCAGAGAAGAGCAAGGGAGACGAGATTACTCGAGACGAACCCGCTCCTTCAACCATCAAGGTTGTTATTAATGCAATTTTATTTATTGCTGATATCACCTAGTCCTTTGTTGAGTTTGTTCGAAACAGCCTACAAAGAATGGAATTTTTCGCCAACGATTTTTTGTGTTTTGAAACTCTCTTTGCCAACATATTTGTTGTTGGCATGTTTTAATGAACAACTTCATTACAATATGAATGATGAAGCCTGTTTGATAGTAACACTCAAACTGTCAGCCGGCCGAAGTACCAGCTCAGACGAAACCTGCTAAGGAACCCAGTAAGTTCAAGTTTTGGAAGAAGAAGTCGAAAAAAGAAGAGAAACCGCCTCCTCCTCCTGTCCCAGGAAATCAGAATAGCTCTAAAGCTTGCGTTATTTTGTAATTTGATTTATGTAGCCTTGTATAGTCAATGTTCTTTTTGCAATAATTGCTATTTTATGTCAGAAGTTTCGAATACGTGCTGTTAGTAGTTTTAATGTTATTAAGCTTTTTTGTATAATCGTCATGCAGATTTTTGTTTTTTGCTAAGCTTCATTTTGTAATGCCATTGGAAACATAAGCTAGTCTAACATCTTTATTTTAGTTTATCATAACTATTACTAAGTAGAACTCAGTTTGTAGTGAAGTTGGTGACCAAGGTCTAATTATAATAAAGTTTAGTTCCAGTATATCAGATAATATATTATTGGAGAAAATCTGTATAAAGCTGTATAAAGCTGTACAGTTTAGTAAATTATTTATTGTAATTGTATGATTTTCATTGTCACGCATTATATATTATAATCATATAAAATTTAGATACACATGTCACAGATTATCACAGCGCTGGCAAGCGCGACCGGTTTTTTCTTCTTCTTCCACCAAAAACTTGCCAGCACTGTAATACAAAATTGGTACGATTTGGCAAAAATGGCCATGTTCAGGTGTCTTAAAAACCATGTTAGAATTGAGATAAAAACTTGAAACTTTGCAAATCTACTAGAAGTTGGCCAAACTAATAGCAAAAAAAATTTGAAGGTCAACAAGTATCGGGAAGGGGGGTTTCTGGAACCCCCGTTTTCAAACAAATTGTCGTGTGATATATGTATATATA